>MU185152.1:8871-48127 GCA_016904865.1 Pissodes strobi
CCTGGTACGATACTCATTTCTGCTTAGTGAAATTTTATGAGAATGATGATTATGTTCCTGTTTTTGGCGGGAAAATCTGGATTTAAAATTTACCTCTACGAGCATCTGCGCTCGGTATATTATTAATTTTCGCTTAAAGCTCGTTTTCGGCGGGAAAATTCTGCACTTGAAATTTATCTTATATTGATCCTACATACTTCTTTTTGACTCACGTCTATCTACCGTAAATTTTCGACCTTCGGTCCTGCGCATTTGACAGCGGCCCGGTGTTGTCGTTCTAATATTTCATATCACGCGTGTCCCTCCGCTCGCTCCGGGAGCGCAACCAAACAAAACTAACCTAAAGCAATGCCCAAAATCAAGAAAAAAGAACTTTAAAAAATATATGAATTAGCACGTACGCATGCCTGAAGGTTCAAAATTGCTGTAGGTAGACGCGAATATCTTTTTGCATGATCGAGGCAATTGATTTTCTAGGAAGGAAAGTAAAACATCGAATAAATAGGAGTATTTTTTTTTATTAAATACTGATAGTTAAAAAACATTATCACAGTAAATTCTAAAAATAATACATTTTCTTTTTAAAAAAATGTGTTCGACAACTAGAAAAAAGATTTTGAAACAATACAATGATTGTTGAAAGCTTTCAAATACAAAAGAGTAATAAGGAAAATATAGATTATAAGTAAATTTTGAAAATACACATTATTGTTTTAGGGATTGTATGAGGTTTGATCAGTTTATATAAACAATAATCAGTAAGTAATTTATGTTATGAGAGTAATACATGTTTTAATAAGTAATAAACTGCATTTTTGATATTGCTCCTTCGTTTTTAGCGCAGTTTATAATGTAATGAACAAAATTCTTTCAACTGGAGCAGTTTGATATACTGATTTGCTCTTCAGAACAAGATCAGAGAAATTTCCACAATTATTTTTTACTTCCCTGTATTCTGTTAATACACATTTTAATTGTAAAGTTCTATTAAAACGAGGAATGTTCCTAGAGCCGGCTGTAATTTAAAGCGCATTCGCCATATAGTCAGGAATCTACTTTATTAAAAAATACTTGCATACTTTTAACGCAGTTAATGAATGTGTTTATAGGGTATTGAACGGAAGGCTTCCAAGTCAGGCAGCTTGACAATCTAAATTATTTTTCAAAGGAAGAGGCACATACTCAGTTTCTTTATCAAACGTATTCTTGTTCATTTTAATTGTAATTTTCTATTTAAACGAGTAATGTTGCTCGTAGAACAGGCTGCAAAACTAAGCGCATTCGCTATATAGTCAGGAATCTAAATATAATAATTTGGGTTATAAGATCCTTTACACATATAGAGCACTATATAAAAATCGGCCTCACCTATTGGTCGATCCGCTCGCTACGGGGCTCAAGAAAAGGAAACTAACCAGGTGCAAACCCAAGACTGTCACGTGCCCAAAATAAAAAAAAAACTGTTTAGAAACGTAATTTAAAAATAAAAAAAACAACGGGGTTTGAACCCGCGCCGTCCAGGTGAGACCCAGCCATATAAACCCTTCGACCACGAGAGCTCCTTGGACATATTGATTGCATCACGAAGACATAATGTATATGATGAGCATTTAAAGATGGATCGATCAATAGTAGATGTCGATTTTTACATAGTGCTCTATTTGTGTAAAGGATCTTAAAATGTATACGTTGTTCTTAAAACAAGCTGTAACTTAAAAAACATTCGCCATATTGTCAGCAATTTAAATTATTTGAATGAGTGATATTGTCCAAGGATGGTTATAATTAGTGCTGGCAAAAACCGTGAAAAGTTGAAACCGGTTATTCGGTTTTCTAAAAAACCGGTTTCGGATAAAACCGGGTATTCGAATAATAGTGAAAACCGGTTAATCGGATAGCCGGTTAATCGGAAAACCGGTTAATCGGTTAATACACAGTCACCATAGGCTAAACATAATTTATAATTTGTTCTTAAGCATATTTCCATTAGTTCCGTTTCCCTGCCGATTAGGGCGCAATCATCAAATTCTAGTGAACCAAATTTATTCCAGTTTTTGGTCGTTATTGAAATAAACCCCAAGGTAATAATTAAATTAAAAATATTGTTGACTACAAATTACAATCGATATAAATTCTGAGCAGAAAAAATATTAAAATTTTTTAAAACTTAAATAAATATAAAGGTATTCTATTAAAGGTAGATATTATTTTTCAATCGCCCTCTAAAAGCATTTCCAAATATAATCACCGTCCAGTAGGTATGTGGTATGTTACCATTCCAAATACCCAGTTTTTACTTTACTTTCTATCTTTTTTACCATTACTTGAGAACCCGGTGGCTCAGTGCCATGTAACTAGATTATCGAATAATCGATTAATCGGTTAGCCGAGAAACCGGATATTCGGTTAATCGATTAATCAGTTAAACGAGAAATCGCGTAATCGGTTAACCGAGTATCCGGTTAACCGGTTTCGGTTTTTTTAAAAACCGCGGATAATCCGAAACCGGTTAACCGACTATCCGAAAAACCGTCTTCGGTTGCCAGCAGTAATTATAATGAATAAATCTTATTGACAAAGCATGAGTAAAACAATAGGGATAGACTTAATAAAAAGCATTTTTATCGGAATATTGTTAATTATGTGCTAGGTAGCACTGTTCTCACAAGTATTTTCACCTTGTCCAATTTGAAACTCATTTGCATTAGTGACTACTCAATAGTAAATAATTCTTCTTTAGAGGTCGGTGTTCCGCCTGCATGTCTGGATTCTGACAGCTATTTTTTAGGGTAAAGAATGACACGAGCCTTTCAATTTTGTTCTTAAACATTCAGTCAATTCGAAATAAAATTGACGAACTTTTTGCTATTTTAATAAGTTTAAATTGTCCTGATATTGTTCTATTGACAGAACGTTGGCTTAACCCAGATGAGCCTTTATACGTTCCCGGTTATTGCGTTGACTCCAAGTTCTGTAGGTCGAGTAGTGGACATGGGAGTACTGTCGCCCTTGTGAGTGGGACTTTAAGCTCTCAATTTTACACTCCAGAAAATCAAATTGCTCTATAATATTGTCAACTAACATAAAATCATACAGTGGAAAGTTTGAACTTAACCTTGAATCGCAATTATAAATTGTTGTTAATTAAAATATAAACTGTTATGATTAACCTTGTTGACAATTCAAAACAATACTCGAATTAGAGGTCAAAGTTTGGTATAAAAAGCTGTGCAGCAGCCCATACCGGCAGACTTTGATCTCCAGTGCGAACTACCGAAAGGGAAAAGCCCCTCTGGCAGATCAAAGCTCTCATTTTAAAAAAGACCTATCAGTGCGAACTACCGAAAGGGAAAAGCCCCTCTGATCAGGCACGTTTAAAAAAGACCTATCAGTGCGAACTACCGAAAGGGAAAAGCCCCTCTGATCAGGCACGCCTTAAAAGTGAATCAGTGAAAATTAATAACGCCATAAGGCAAAGTGATATTTAAATTAACTACATATAAAAAGTAAACTACGTAACTAAATATTCAGCCAGACCAAACAATCTATTCGCCCGTCAGTCTAATTGTAACAGCCCTTCAGGCTAGCTCTCCCTCTCTCTCGCTGTTGTTCGTGGTTAACATTTTCGCGAGGAATATCCCAGGGGACTTACGAGATATGCATTCCCGAATATTTTGGTAATACTTACAACCTTCTATACTCAACCTGAAGTTAATAAACCAAGCCTTTTTTACACCGAGTGTTTCTATCCATCTCTCCCAACTACCTATATCTGAGCTCCGTCTTCTGAAAGAGCACAGCGCAACTACTGCAACGAAGTCAGGTCCATAGGCAACAAGCGGTAGGAGCGTATATGTGACAATATGCATTTATCGCTCTCCTGGATGCAATCTCTACATATTTTTAGATTGACTGGAATCTCTTTTCTCAAAATTTTCATTGAAACACAAATTCATTTTAACTGGTGATTTAAACATCGATTTTGAAGACATTAATAATCATTCAACTCATTCAATATTAGCATGCAAGTCCATTAGTCTACTCGTGTAACAGACGCATCATCTACTGCAATTGAATACATTGCCTCTCTGCAATGCTGTTTTTTGTGACGTTTTTGACCCGGTTTTATCAGACCATAATGCTTTTGTAACAAGTATTCCTCTAGCATGTAATACCTTGTCGAGAATGAGTAGATCAGGTAGGATTTACAGCACACATGGATTTCAAGTGTTGGAACTCTACATTGAATGCGGAGATTCCCTTGCAGTGCTTCCACAAGTTATCAAAATGCAAAAAAAATATAAAATATCCAACATTAATACAAGCGACCTCAATAATTACTACTGCACAGTTGCTGAGAATCTGACTAGGGACTTGTACTGCAGGCCTCTCTTTATTTCCAATAATATATTAACCCTTGCTTGCTTATTTATCTTAGAAACTGCTTAGCTTATTCAAAAAAACAAAGCCGATTTTCCTAATCGCCAACAAATCCATTTCACGAGACAGATAGACCACATACCCTAGCCTCATTAGAGGCTCGTTCATTTATAATAGCTTAAAGATATACAACCACCTAAGCTTGGAGACGTAGGAAAACGTAGCCAAAATCTTGAGATGTTTAGGGAGAAATTGAAAGACAAGCTGTTATCAAAAGCATGCCTTGTCAATAAGATTAATTCATTGCAATAATCCTGGGACAATAAAGCACTTTCATTCAAATAATTTAAAATCCTGACCATACGGTGAATGCATTTTAAGTTACAGCTTGTTTTAAGAACAATTTACCTCGTTTTGATAGAAAATCAGTTTTTATATGACATACTTGCAAAAAAAAACAAACAAGAACATTAAAATAAAATTTTGTACTTATGAAAAATACATATATAATAGAATAAATATATTACATATATACAAACCTATATACACTATGTACACCTTCTAATATAATTACAGACTAGATATTGAAAATGCCAATAAACCTTAAAATTTGGGTTATTTCTTAGTATTAGCTAAACCTCTTAAATCACAATTTAAAAGATATAAATGCAAAAAATAACCTTAGCTGGCATCATCTATGGTGGGTGACAACAAACTTTGGTTTTGTTCCTCCAATTGTTCAATTTCTTCAGTCTGTTCGACGGTACGACTCCTTAACGCTTCCAGTTCCGCGTTTTGCATGAAGATTTGATCTTCTAGCGTCAACACCTTACTTGTCAACTCTGATATTTCAGCCATCGATTCCTCGTACTTTCTCGAAAGTTCGTTGAAGTCCACTTTGGCAAATTCAAGAGTTTCTTGCGTTGCTTTGAGTTGATCGCTGTAAATGAATATTCATGTAGGTAAATGAAAGCTAAATTGAAATTTTAAGCTCAACAAACTAAATATTAAATGCTTTTGCTTATTTAATGCAAGAGCTATACAATTCAAACATACCTCATTGCTCCGAGTTCTTCATTCTTCATTCGCAGCTCATTTATTTCCTGGTGTAATTTCTCATTATCTAACTGCATCTCTTCCATTTTTTGAAGTAACTGTTCTTTTTCCACCCGCATCTCCTCCATCATTTCCTGCTGTAAATCTTTGAAGCTTTGCTCGTTCCGTTTTTCGATTGAACTTTCGGCCCAACTACGCGGTGATTTATCTTGATCGGCCTCCTCTTCACTGCTTAAAACAATTACATCCTGCTTCTTCTCTTGATGTTCAGCTACAACGAACTCCTCGTCGCTACTCGAACTAGCTACGTCCTGTTTCGCTTGGTAAAGGTCTATACGTATCATTCGATTCTCTTTTTCGAGCTGTGCCTTGGCCAATGTCAGCTCTCTCACTTCTTCTCGTAGCTTATTCAATTGACGACCTTGGATCTCTATCATGGACTCGTAGTTCTAAAAATAAATATTATTTAGTTAATTTTTTGATATTTATTCATTTATTTATTAGTGTTAATAGTGGTTAGGTTAGGGTGTGTTTGAAATTTTGCTCTTGATTAAAAATTGAGTTTTTGTTGAATGTAATTGCTAAAAAGTAGTAGAAAGTTGTTGCCTTGATTCACATATAGTATCCAAATAGTCCGTTTGCCCTTAAATTGTTATTTTGTGATTGTGTGGTAAAAATTGTCTTTCTAACCTATATAGATAGATAAATAATTTATTGGTGTCAATAACTTTACAGTCTTACACAAGTCATAAAATTAAGAAGAATGAAGTACATGAGTTGTTAAAAATAAGGTTCACTCACCAAGAAACAGAAAATAAAATAACAATAGAAACAATACAAACCTACAACCCACAAGTCAACATAATTTAAAATGACAGCCAGACAGAACCGTATAAATATAGACAAATATGCTATTAAGTATAGATTTAAGATATCATAACATGGGCATAGGCTGGTTAAGGATACAATATTCAGAGGCGTGGTTATAAACTCATCAACAGAGTAAAAGTTGTGTTTTAAGAGAGTATCTCTGATCAGAACTTTAAATTTTTTCAGAGTCAGCTGGCGAGTGGAGCATTGTAATTTATTGTAAAGATTAAGGGGCAGTGATTTGTTTTTTTGACTTTTGCAGTTTTAGATAAGGGGGCCGTAATTGCTCTGCACCTCTTGTATTATAAGAATGAAAATTGATATATTTTTTTTATTTATCTTTATTTTTATGAGTTTCAACGAGGCAGTTAAGGATGTAAATACACGGAAGGGTTAAAATTTGAGACCCAATATTATCCTCATGGCTCTCTTCTGGAGTCGAAAAACTCTTATTGAGTGGGAAGAATTAGAACCACACCATATGAGATGTGTGAATAAAAAAAATGCATAGTATGCACTCAAAAGACCGCCCATATCCATCTCAGAAGAAATCAGCTTGAAGAGAGTCTTTTGCATGCATAAGCTATCTATATGGGCATGCCATGTCAACCCATCATCCACAATCAAACCCAGCAGTTTAACACTTTCTCCACTGCGGATCTGAGGATTACTTGACAGAATCAGCCTCTGGGTTTTGTCCTCATTTAAGGTAAGTTAATTTCCCTCAAACCATATCCTGGCCCTTGATATAACAGAAATCATGCTGGTCTGCAGTTCCTCAACACTCTCGGAGGATGAAAGCAATGTTTTATCGTCAGCAAATAAAAAAAAGAGGGATTCGGCTCCAGAAACGTACATAGATCATTGATATAAAGTGTAAATAATATGGGTCCGATGACTGACCCCTGTGGGACTCCAAACTTTACAGGACAAGTACTAGAGACGTCACCATAGTTGCCAGTGCATTGACGTCTGTTAGTAAGGTAAGATCTAAAGAAAGCCACGGCAACTCCTCTAAAGCCATAAAATGCTTCCATCTTATTCAGCAGGATCTCTGCGTGGACACAGTCGAAGGCCTTGCTGAGGTCGCATAGAGTCAGACCAGTATGCTTGCCCCCTTCAAGGCCCACGACAATGCTATTAACCATGCTGATAATTGCTTGGGTTGTTGATAGACCAGTTCTAAAACCAAACTGGCCAGGGTGCAGGAGGTTATGATGATCTAAGTAGTTAGTCAGTCTAGTCTTAATCAATTTCTCAAACACCTTTCCAAAAATGGGTATAATGGATATGGGTCGGTAGTTTGATGGGTCCTCCTTCTCGCCCTTTTTAAAGTTCGGTATAACCCTGCTAACTTTGAAATTTTCTGAAAAAAGCCCTTGCTCAAAACATAGGTTGAAAATTAAGGTCATTGGAATAGCCAGAATGTCCTCGGTATGTTTTATATTTAATTGGTAAACATCAACAGCCCTAGAATGTTTTAAACTATTTATTGCTTCGATAACCTCACTAGGAGTAATGGGGTTAAGAAAAAAAGAATTGGCACATGAGGGCATTGAAAGCATTGACACTGGAATCAGGAATCCTTTTAATGAGATTTTCGGCAACGGTCACAAAGTAGTCGTTAAAAGTCTGAGGATCAATACAAGTTGAACCACCGTTGTTACAACCATTGTTAGACTCGTAGTTGATCGATTTTCAGCTATCTTTTACTTTGTTTGTTGAGTCAGAGATAAAACCCTGTTAGGCAGTTCTCTTGGTTTCCTCAAGGCACTTTCTGTATAATTTTCTAAAGTGCCGATAGGCTCTCATGGACTCTTCATTACCAAAGAAGTCGGCTATTGATTTGAGAGCTTGTAGCTTATTTCTCATGTCATGCAGTTCCTGGTTAAACCAGTTGACAGGAGCAATTTGCTGGAAATTGGGCACCCTTTTCAAGGGAGCGTGTTCACACACTAGGTTGCTGTAAGTATTGATCAGAAAATCAGACATTCTTGAGGCCGATTCTAACTCATAAAACTCAGACCAATCCAAACTCCGTAGAGCAGTACTCGTTCTAAGCAAGTCTGCCTCAGAGTTCGACCTTCTGTATGTGTGCCCATGTCCATGGATTGATTGGGAAACCCTAAAGAAAAAGGTCAGCCCATAGTGATCTGACAGACATGGATCCAAGATTGATACAAGAGACATATCACTCGACAAATTGGAAAAAACATGGGTTGGCATGCTAATTTTTATTTCAACATTGAAAGAGGTTAGTAAGTAGGTAAGCTCCTGCACAGAGGGAGAGGTATCATGTGAGAAGTTGATGTTGAAATCACCGACCACAATAATATGTTTATATTTAGCTGTTAACTCAATAAGAAGGAGTTCAAACAGCACAAGAAAATCATTCAAATACCCATTACATGATCTGTAAACTGTGACAACAATAGTGTGGTTTCATGATTTCAATGCCACAAAACTCAGCTGTAATCTCTTTGGAAAATTTGCCAAGATCTATGCAGATACAGAGATTCGAAATTTCAGCTTTAACCAGGGTGTGCACGCCTTCATGTCTCTGCTCGGATCTACAAAAAGAGGTAATCAAAAGTACTTTTGTTTAAGAATAAACTTAGCTCATTCAATTTGTTAGATAGACATTGGATATTAACAAAGAAAATATTTACATCTAGTCTTGACTGATGGATTGGGAACTAGTATGCTCCTCTGTTGCTTTGTGCCCTCCAAAAATGTCCTCCATTGGATCGAGAGTTTCCAGGTCTGCGTCCTGTCCTGCTATTAAAATTCTGTCCTCTGCTCGGTGCATAGTGCCTCCAGACCTTAACATACACTCCTTTGGGCCAGTATTCTGCACTGAATATATGATCTAGGTGGTCCCGAGGAAATGTCAATTTGAAAGAGTGTGCGGTGTCACTTATCAGTGTGGACCTGTGGGGCTAACTTTTGTATATGTCCCCTTACCATCTGCTCAGTCACAACAATGCTAAGATTAGAAAGATGTAGGGAGGCCATAGGTGGAGCAGCAGAAAGAACCTTGGTGGGATCCAAAAAGTCATCTGAAGCTCCAACCAAAAACCTTGGTCCTTGTGAAGCAGCTTCCAACGGCAAAAAAGCGCTCTCCGCATCTCTAACAATCCCGCTGTAGCCCTTCCTCTGAGAAGGCTGACCGTTCTGTGGAAGAAGTTGGTCCTGGTGCTGGCGGTCGTCCCTTGTCGAATGTTCCCGGCCTGACCGCTGATTGTCAGTGGCCACATCTGCAGTAAGATCAATAAATTTTCGCAAATTTGCCCTCATCAACAGCCCTCTGCGATTTATCGATAGACGGCACTGCTAACACATGTAAGGGTTCATAAAAACTGCACGAAGGATTTGATTCTGGGGTGTCCACACCTGGAGCAATTAGCATTAGTTAAGAGCTTAAGCTAGGGAAGGCAGCTAGACCCTATGGATAATAAGGAAGCAAATAAATTTACTAGACAGGGCAGTAATGAATCGACTTAGTCAGGGATGCCATCTCGATAGGCATGAGGACTTAGCAAGACTTCAGATCTAGCAGATATGAGGAGTGAGAAGATAAAACGACAGTAACGAGAAGTGGCTTTGATCTGAAGGACACTAGATGTAAGGATGTGGCAAGATCAAGACAAGATAATGTAAACGTGAAGCGGTAGCAAGATTAGACACGTTATTAGTTCTTCTCAGACTTGCGCAGGGGATAAATATGAGAATTTGCCAAGAGTGATGTTAATACCATTATTAGAAATTCTGGCTGATTCAAGCAGCAACTCGTAACTGGCTGAGCTAGTTGAGAAGAAATCGGGCTGGGGCATGACTGAAAAGAGAGATCGCTATCAATTTCTCCAATGTCTTAGATATCTCCATTTTCAATAATCTCCACTAGTTCCTTTACACCTGTTGGATTATTCAAATTGTACCACTTTTTCTATTATTAATAATTATGTTCGTAGTGTTACAGGCGAATTTCCAAGTGCCGGCAATAAATAAATAATCAAACAAAAAAAATACCTTAGAGGGCGGCCACACAACTGCTGCTCGTACCGTTTGTCCAGTCCCATGTACATCATGTTTACCCTTTTAAGATCCCTTACAGTCATACCCCACTATGCTATATTAGCCGCTTCTAATTGGTGGGATTAACGCCACTTTAAAGTACTGTTAACTCTTAACGCATGACCCTTTGCTCGCTCCGGGTTGCAACTAGACCAAACTAACCCAAATTAACAAAAAGAAACAAACAACCTCACCTCAGAAAAATAAAGAAAACATGTGTTGGCGCCGACGGGAATTCCACCAATCAGAAGCGGCTAATATAGCATAGTGGCGTATGACTGTAAAGGATCCTAAAACGGTAATATGATCGAGTCTTTCCGCGGTTTATCGAGAGATGGCATCACTAACAAATGTAAGGGTTTACAGTGCCTCGCATTTAAAGATCCTTTACAGGCGTAGCCGACTATATCAAAATCGGCCTCTCCTATTGGTCAATTCATCTGATATTACGCTATGTCTTCATGATGCAATCAGTTCTTCGCAAGAAGTCTTGTGGTGTAGAGGTTTAGATCGTTGGGTCTCACCTAGAAAACACGGGTTCGAACCCCGTTGCTTTTTTTTATTATTTTTTAAAGATTATGTTTCTAAACAGCTTTTTTTCCTTGATTTTGGGTATGTCTTGGGTTATCACCTGGTTAGTTTCCTTTTCTTGAGCCCCCGTAGCGAGGAAGCGAGCGGAGGATCATGCCGATCGACCAATAGGAGAGACCGATTTTGATATAGTCGGCTACGCCTGTAAAGGATCTTAAAATGCCAGTGCCTTTATAGGGATCATACAAACTGCACGATGTAGGTATTCACTTGAAGAATTATATTTTAAAATTATGAATTCAATGACCATACTGATGGACACCAGGTCTGAAGGGCTTAAGCTAGTTGAGAGGCAATCGACGACCGCAAACATCTGCAGTAAGACCAATACATTTTCGCAAATTTGCCCTCATCAACAGCCCTCTGGATCTGTTTAGGGTTGATAGTTGGCTTACTGAACTTGGTAGGAGATTTTGGAGCCCTTAATTTCATGGAAGTTTCCTGCAAAGCAGATGCAGATAGAGAAGGCCTCTTTCATCCTGGGGAGACTCAGGCTGGCTCCCAGGTAACTGCTTATCAAAATTTTTCCCTAAATGGGAATGTAATTTGGTAGTAATATCATTAATAATTGGTTCCACGTTATCAGGATGAATGGCACAACTGAGATTGCCAGAAGTTGGATCGTCTGATTCCTTGGTGCTAAGGCAATCTGTGCAGTAGAATCGAAGGCACCTTTCTTTCAGGATAAGCACCCTTATTTCAGTGACCCTTACACCCGAGCAACTTCTGCAGATGAGCTGCCGGCATCGGTCGCACGGAAAACCGAACAACTCGTTTTTCTCCTCTTTAGGCACATAACCCAGTTGACATTTAGAACTATTTCCAATTTTTAAATGTTAATGGAAACGGGTCCAGCAGTAGCGAGGGCCAAGGCCAGCAGTCAGACTTGGCAACGTTGCTATGCTTGATGTGAGTGTGAATCCGGCCTTATGGTGACTATCTTCACACTGCTGATCACAAGCGACTTGACAGCCAACTTCACACTGCTAGTAGACAGCTGACACTGACGTTGGCATTCAAGTGTCAAACACGCCAATGTCGCAAAAACAAACACACAAAAAACACACTCTTCAAATTCCAATGTAAAAACGTGATGAAAACTTTTGACGCGTATTTCGGGTGAAAATCAGGAAAGCCCACCATGCAAACACTGGCAGGTACCAATCACAGGATTGACTCAGCACTAGTGGAAAACTCATTATTTTTAGCTGTATTTTTGCACAGATTATCAAGATAACGGCTGCAATAGTATATTGTGCAACAAATGCTGAAAATATGACTTTTCACACGAATAATTAATAATTAATACTTATATTGTCAAATCTGTAGTAAGCGAGCTTCTGAAGAAGTATAATATGCTCTATCTACACAATCAAAAGCTCTTGACAAATCGTACAATGTTGCTCGAGTGTGCAAACTGCACTCAAAACCCTCCAGAATTTCGTCACACAAGTCCGCAGTCTTGCTGCGATAATCAGCGCGGTAGTTCCGCACAGTTTCAGCTGACACAAGCCGGGATACTTCTGGTCTCAGAGAATTGTCAAACCACTTAGACGCCCCCCAAGCTCCTGGCTGTGTTAACTGATTTGGATTTCAACTCAAAAGAACCAAAGTAGGCATCCACAAAGCATGTGAAGGAGGCATCAACATAATAAGAACCAAGCATATGATTGCAACTTATTGTCTCCACTTAGTTGTAGAAATTCACTAAACCCAAGTCTGTTATAGGACGATAGCTGACACGTGGAGCCTCAGCCACTCTAAATGAACCCTGTTTGATTTGAATGAAGATACCCAGATGGTGTGACAGAGAGACATCACTTACAGTAGCCATATATGAGGATCCAGGAATATTTGTAAAAACATTATCCAGGGAATTTTTACCCCTGATGGGCTTTTTTATTGATGGATTAAATCCAAAACTGGAGAAGAGGTCAACAACTCTACGAGACTGACCCTGGCTAGAGTTGAACCTTACATTAAAGACACCAGTAATAGTTAGTTCAGTCAGAAAAACTTCCAACCCACCAAGGAAATTGTCAAAGTTACCCGATGGAGACGATATATAATATAAATCAGAGATTCATCATGCCTAATCCCAGCAGCCTCGAAATCCAACTCACACACCACTCCCGGGGGCGCAACACCAATAGACTCACACTTTACTTACTGAGTCATGAGCAAATATACACACCTCTCCATGCGACCTATCTACCCTACAAAATTTAGAGATCAGATTAAAGCCTTGTATATGTGTCACATCTATCTCCGTTTTGGACAGCCAGTGTTCATTAAGACAAAGGATTCTAATCCTATATCCACGCACCAAAATGAGCTCCAAAGAAGTTCATTTGAGTCGATCTGTCAACAATGGCAGAATGTGTTTTTGAGTCCAGGAAAATTGAAGAGTTCTTACTGAAAAGTACTGAATTCAGTGTGTTCTTCAATTGCAATTGACCATGCATAGGAGGTACGGAGCATGGAAAGTCTTATCACAAAAAATGATAGCTAGGGTTGGTTTGGATTAGGTATTGTCCACCTGGGATGAACTATCAATAAAATAAAATGTTACTTCTTTCAATGTAATTATCCATTAAGATTGACACTCATTACTAGTCTAATGCTTATCAATTGAACTCCACTGTAAAATCAAGACCCTTTAGTGCATAATTGTTTAGGTTTCCCCCTGAAGCAAAACCAATAAAAGAGCGTAAAAACTAGAATTCAGAAGCGGCTCTGTTTAGAATGATCAGATGGATCAAATGCCCTTCACTGTATATCCCAGCTCTCGGAGTCGTTGATTGATTATGTGTGCTCCAGTTTCGGTAGAAATAATGTACTCTGTAGGGTTACTCCGTTTGCTTTATCAGACCACGAGGCGGCTGTATGCAAGTTTAAGTTAACAACAATTCAAAATTGAATTGTCCGAAATTAATTTCTTTTTCATTCAATGATATTGTCATTGGATTCAATTATTGTTAAAGTATGTTAATGTCAATTTCCAAACAATTGAAGACAAGGTACAATTTTCGATCGGCGCAGTTTATTGATGTGATCTACCCTATATATTTGATTACAATTTGGTTGAATGTGCTTTACTTAAGTAAATATTTTTCAAATATTTTTTCTCCAAATCACTCTGGGCCACCCTGTATAAACCATCGTATTTCGCGTTTCTGCTGTCTGTTTTTTACATTACATAGTCTAGACCACAACAGCTATTAAAAGTTCTGATTTGGTTTATTCAATTTTTGAGCATTGTATATCCGCTATATTCATAATACAACGTTACCATGGCAACCACTATAGAGCCTTCATAAAATAAACCAAACAAAAGTTGAATTGACCGATTTTATTTTTAAATGATATTATCATTGGATTCATTTATTCATATATAAAGTATGTTAATGTCAATTTCCAAACAATAGAAGACAAAGTACAAGTTTCGATCGGCGCAGTTTATTTATGTGATCTACCCTATATATTTGATTATAATTTGGTTGAATGCGCTTTACTTAAGTAAACTTTTTTCAAA
Organism: Pissodes strobi; assembly: GCA_016904865.1. Taxonomy (NCBI): domain Eukaryota; kingdom Metazoa; phylum Arthropoda; class Insecta; order Coleoptera; family Curculionidae; genus Pissodes; species Pissodes strobi. The sequence goes on from MU185152.1 coordinate 23,378, forward strand.
TATTGTTTAGCCAAATCACTTTGGGCCACCCTGTATAAACCATCGAATTTGTTTCTGTTTTTTAGGTTAAAGAGTTTAGACCATAACAGCTGTTAAAAATTCTGATTTGGAACATTCAATTTTTGAGCATTGTATCTCCACTATATTCATAATGTAACGTTACCATGGCAATCACCATAGAGCTTTCATAAAATACGAAACAAAAATTGAATTGTCCGAAATTAATTTCTTTTTCATTAAGTGATATTGTCATTGGATTCAATTTATTGTTAAAATATGTTAATGTCAATTTCCAAACAATAATCGGCGCAGTTTATTTATGTGATCTACCCTATATATTTGGTTGAATTCCAATAAGGCAGAGTAAGACACATCGCACAGGATCCCCACAGGGAGGAGTTTTATCTTTTTTGTTAAACATCCTCTGATCAAGTGGACTCTTGAGGATGACTCATTGGTCCCAACGGAACTTCACTCACAATCGACACAATGCATTTTTCTGAGCTGCAGCAGCTGGATTCGGTTCAGAACCGCCTCGGTAGAACACTTGATCTGATCTTCGCTGATAACCTGGATGGTTTTTCTGTTTCGGCTTGCTCTCTTCCACTGCTGCCAATGGATAATTATCATCCTACCACGAAACCACATTTTCGCCTTCGACCTGTTCAGATTTTGAGAGGCAGCTGCACGGTGAGGTCTATCAGTTTCTCCGAACTGAATCAATTTTATGAGGAGATTGACTGGTCCTTCATATCGACTATTGACAATGCAATGATTTGTTGCGACCGAAAAATATCCTAAATGGTTTGATGGTGGGCTTCGTAAATGCATTTCTCAGAAGAACACACCTTATAAAAAATTCAGGAATTCTGGTCTTGGGAGTGACTATGATGCTTTCTCTGTTGTTCGTCGTGAGGTTCAGATTCGTACTAATATGTGCTACCTCCTATACCTCTTATCAATACAGATCATCTGATCCCTGAAAACATCAAGCACTTCTGGGAAAAGGGAATCAAATATTCCAGTCTGGAATGACTTACAACAGCCAAGAGATAGCTGAGGCCATTGCCTCACACTCATATTCCGACTATAATGAGGTAACACACATCAAGCCCGTTAAGTTTGCTGCCATTTTGTCCTCGCGGGAGGTCACTGAGAGGTTGAAACAGCTCGATGCTTCCAAAAGGGCGGGTCCGGATGGAATCTCCATACTTTTGTTGAAAAATTGCTCATCATCTCTGGCTCCGCCATTGAGGTCAATTGATTGTGGCTGTTTTCCTGCAATATGGAAGTTCTCCAATTTTGAACCTGTTTTTAAATCTTGCGACAACTACCGCGGAATATCAATTCTCTCTGCTATCCCTAAGGAATCCATGCTGACTGACCAGATTTTTCTAACTTAAAGCCTTTAGGGAGATAGAAGAAAGGCCAGGCCCTAACTAAACATGTAGTTTCAGGAAGGTGCAATTTGATATAAACATATCGATAAATAAAATTATAAATTTCGAAACTCACTGTTCGCAAATGCGTTCTCTCCCCTTCGACAGCCATCGTCATGTGTTGCTTCAGTTCTTCTATTCGTAGCCTCAGTTCGGAATTTTCTAACACCAAATGGGCCCGGTGGTCACGTAGCTCTTCTAATTCTTCTCGCCTAAAAATCGACAAGTCATAAATTTAGGAGATTTTTTTCGACAAGTAATTTCAGTTTTGCAAAAAAAAAAATGGAAAAAACATGTATATGTGGGTTTAAAAACATTAAATGCATATCCACTGAGCTTTACTTGACAATATTTACTCCTTTGGCTTTAGATAAAGCAAGATAACTGTGATTTTTTACATGTTTTGTGAGCTCACCTCACCCTGTGCGCAATATTAATAAAGAAAACTATTCATTTACCTCTCATCTTCCTCCATATAAGCAGACAAGTTTCGACGAGGGGATGACAATCGGTTTAACTTTAGAGTCTTTGGTGGTACGACCTGGGTCACAATTTGGCTAGCAACGGCTGAAAATAAGAGAGCATGTTGCGTATCGTCGAACATGTCTAGGGCTGGATTAATGTTTACCTGCAAACAGAGAGAGAGCATAAATAAATTTAAGCAATGAGAGCTCAAGTTCAAGAGTTGACTTACAATCATGAAGATATCTTCCTTTCCCTGCAAGGCTTTTTGGAAAAGTTGCGTCAATTTCGATTCTCTAAATGGTGCGGAACAGCAGCCCTTTGCATTTTGTTGCATATCCCTTATACTGCTAATACATCTAAAATTTACAATCAAGCTGCAGTATATGCAAAACGTTTTTATCAGATCAGATTTCTTCTTGAAAATAAAAGGGCAAAATTAAAAAATAGTAAAGTAGAAAAATCAAAAGATTGCTCAATATTTAAAAGACTAAAAACTAAAACCTATTAGGCAGAAGAGATGAGAACTACTCCTCTATAGACTAAAAGGCCATAGTCAGAAGTAATTCCTTAACTCCTTGTTTTAACAATTTTATACTCCTCAATCTGTGTTGAATGTGTGAGATTTAAAATTGTTGATATTATTGTGATAAAAATTGTGTTGTATCGTCCTCCAAAGGGTAATTTTAAACACGTTTTACTCTTTTTTCCGAGCTTTAAACATACATACAAGCCTTTCACTTTTTTTATAGGTGGTGGTGATTTTAGCATAGATTTTTTGGTCCTAGTTCCAATCTATCTGTTTTGTGTGAGCTTGTAGCGTCTTTTAACACTGAACATATTACTAGGACTCCAACAAGAGTTACTTCGTGCTCTACTACTTGTATTGACAATAACTGACTTCTTTGTGCCACGATTGTGGACCTGCATTTGTCTGATCACTTTTTCCGAATTGTTCAAGAAGATAAAGAAATCCACGCAATTCCAACTTAAAAGATTTTTTTCTAAAGCAAACAAGAGCAGATTCGTAGCTTGCATGGAGAATGGAAGCTGGTTTAAAGTGTACAACAAGAATATATGTCAGTATCGGCAAAAGAGTTAAACTCTTTTGTCGATACTATTTGTTATTACTTTAAGATGTGCTTTCCTTTAAAACGGATTTCTTCTGCAGCTTCTGTATATGGGAAGAATAGAGGTTCTCTATCATCAGAATTACTTCAATTAAAACTTATGTTTATCACTTTGGCGACCTGTTGAAGAAGGATACAAAATATAAACCATTATATAAGACTTTAAGCAACATGTACAAGGGAAATCTGAAGAAATTTTACCGAAAAGAAAATGATATAAAAACAATGTTTTCTGATAATAAATCTAAAACTATGTGGCAGATAATTAATAACCTAAAGTCCAAACAAAGAAAACCAATAGAAATTTATGAATGTGATGGTAAAGAACTGGAGGATGAAGCTATTGCAAACAATTTCAACAAATACTTTACTGGCTGTTCTACACAAGATAATCCAGATTTTGATTTTTTGAGCTCCAATATTCCATACAGTGAAAACTCATTCTTTTCATCTCCTGTCTGTGTTAGTTTGGATTAAAAAATTCGAATTCCAGTGGGCAAGATGGAACTTCTAACAACATTCTAAAAGTATGCAAGTTCTCCCTCGGTGAAGTACTGACATTCAATTTATCTTATGAAGAAGGAGCTTTTCCCAACAAATTAAAACTAACAACGTCCATTCCTATTTTTAAGAAAGGTGACCCAAACAGCTACAGTAACTATCGAGCCATCAGCCTTTTATCAAGTATCTCAAAAATATATGAAACAAATTTGAAGGATCAGTTAAACTGTTTCTTTAATAAATATGAACATCTGCCAAATGCACAATATGGTTTTGTTAAGGGAAAAAGCACTGAGACTGTCCTCTGATTAAAATTGTGGAAGCTCGTGATAACAGAAAACACTGCTTGGGCCTAATGAAAGATTTTTCTACGGCTTTTGACACTGTGCATTATCAACTTTTGCTGTCCAAACTAACGAGATATGGGATTCGAAACAAACCATCACCATTTTTTTGCCTCATACCTCAACGATCGATTTCAACAGGTCATCATCAATGATAATAAGAGTCGCCCAGAAAAATCAAACAGGGTGTGCCTCAGGATTCGGTGCTGGGCCCACGGTTTTTCGTGGTGTATATAAATGATATGTTCAACTACCTGGAAAGGGGTGATCCCGGTACTTTCCGTGCCGATGACACGAATCTCCTATGCATACATTCAAACATACCTTCTCTAAAGTCCCCCTCCAGAGTCCATGTATACCTTGGTAAACAATTGGTCAGTTAATAATAATCTAGTCCTCAATGAAGAGAAGACAACCTTTATGATTTTTTCATCAGGTCGTCAGAATAGTATTGATGCGTTTTTAACACTAAAATAATGGCAGTGACCTCGGTAAGGCTGTTGGGAGTGATCTTTGATTCATCGCTTAATTGGAGCATGTAGAATGCTTTTGCAATCGTATAAGAAGTGATTGTTGCGCCTTTAATTTTCTCTCCACCTATTATAGCCAAGAAATCTTGCTTGCACTTTACTATGCCAACCTCCACTCACATATTATTCGTTATGGCATTTTGATTTGAGGAGCTGATAACCACAGTAAAAGACTTTTACTGTTGTAAAAAAGGGCTATAAGAATAATGTGTCGGCTATCGAGCAGAGAATCGTGCAGAGGACATTTTAGAGATTTAAAAATCCTAACAATCTTCGACACTTACATAATGGAAGGGTGCATCTATGCTTATAAAAACCAACTTCTTCTTCGATCAGTACGCTCTGATCATTGCCATAACACCAGGAAAAGGCACCTCCTGCTGCAGGGTAAGCACAGAACGGCCCTTTACCAAAAACGTATTCTCTTTAATGCATGTAAATATTTTTTGAGTAATGAGATTAAATCATCACCTAATTTCAAACGTTTAAGCATAAGGTCAAACACATGCTACTACAAGAGATCTGCTACTCTTTGGAGGATTTTTTTCTTTAAAAGCCGTTCTGCACCTTATCTATGAGGGTTAGGTTAAACAGGTTAGAGACTATGACGTTTTCTTAATAATGTGCCTTATGATGTATAATTTTAAATGCTTTGTAATACTATTGAATGCAAGACATAAATATATTATAATTATATATATTGGCAATCTACAGACCTCCTCAAGGAAAAATTGAGGAGCTCTTAAAGAGGCTGGAGATCCATATGTTCTATTCCTATAAATTCGACTCGACTAATTTTATGTGGAAATTTAAATATAGACTTTTCTGAACATATAGACAAATACACTAAATGTTTTAAATTCTGTTAATTGAAATATGCATGTTAATCAGGCAACTAGATTTACTTCTTTGTCAAGCTCAATAATTGATTACTTCTGCTTTAATTTTTGCCTCGAGAAAGTTCAATGTATGGTATGTAATGCAGGGTTGTCTGATCATGTATTGGGCAGTGTGGATCTGGATATGTGTGGCGGATGTTCCAAAAAGAAGGGTAGGCTCTACAGTAGAATAATTTTTCATAGATTTAAATCACTTTTTGAATAAGACTGGGATGGCCTATTTGAGTCAGGCATTCCTTTGGATCCATTCCATAATATATTGTGCACTAATTTCTGCAGTGCTTGTCCTATTATATCCATTAAGAAGTCTAATAAAAAAAGGTTGGTATACGAAGAGCCTCAGAGTGTTTGGGAGAAATATGCGTGCCCTACATTATATACGAGAATACTCAATGTAAAAATCTATGTTCACTACATAGGATCAGAAAATTCACGGACACATATATCGTCGTCTGATTAGAGAGTCAAAAAAAACTTATTATTCAAATCGTATGGAGATGTCAGGCAATGCGACAAGGGAATGCTGAACCATCTACCATTACCGATCCCTGAAACAACCCCTGACGATATAAATCAATTTTATTGCGGGATTGCTAGTAGTCTACAAAAAATACATCAAATAGTAGATCCCCTTCACTAGTTATCCCAGGTTAGTGTCCAAAACTCTTTTTTTCTTGCACCAACCGACATTGTGGAGCTTAAAAAGTTATTATATATGTTGCCTTATCTTGGTTCACATCGCTTCTAAGTGGTTGTCGACAACGCGCCTGTTGTGGGTCAAAAAGTTCATCATGTCAATCAGTAGAATGGGGGTTCCTCAGGGTTCGGTTTTGGGTCCAGTTTTATTTCTGCTCTACATTAATGATCTTGCGAACCTCCCGATTGATGATAAGTTTACTATTTTTGCTGACGATACCACCATCCTGTGGCATGATCAGGACCCTCTTGTACTGCGACAATCTATTCTGGATAACCTTAATCATATTAAGTGTTGGTGTGGTCCCTGATAGAAATTAACGCCATCATTTTGTGACGCACATGGGCGGATTTCGCTTATAATAATTACCCGAAAATTAATCTAAATCAAAGTCGGTATAAAGCAAGTACCTGAATTAACCAAAGAAAACAACTAAAGACGATGAGAACAAATATTAAAAAATTTATCAAAAATTACTAAAGAAAGAGATAAACAAATATTCCAAAATTAATCAAAAATAATCAAGAACGTTTCAATTATTGAGCGCTAATGATAAAAAAAAACTGACACTACTCGTTGGATATATATACGAGGATTGGTTTTATTACCTAACAATACAGGAAAAGAAACACTAAAGAACAAGAACATTCCACCAGATCAATTTTATGGTAACACTGTATTTGTTTTTTTAATCGAAAAGAAAGTAGACTTTACTCGGTGAAATAATTCACACGCTTAATCCAAACAAATTCCGAAATATTCACTTGTAATTGATGACCGCTTAAAGCATTAATACAAAGAACGTCAATAAAATATGTTGAAAGCCAGCGATACTGCGAATAACTTCTCGTTATAGGCAAGTTCAATTAGCTCGAGTAATCACCTAATTAAAGACTAATTCACGGGGCTCGAATCATGATCCGTCACTTATACCGAATAACTAACTAACTATGGTTTTTCAGTTCAACTGAACTTCGTTGATAACTGCCGCAAAAACAATATATAAAAAAACTAGTGAGACCTGGCGTTACTATAACCACCAATTAATTACAGAGCTTAACATATGACAATTTACTCCACGGTCAAGTTACCAGTAGGACAAGGATACTAAACAATCTGTTCGAGTAAAGAAAATACCAAAGGCCGCAATAAAAACAATTAAAAATAACGCAGTCTACTAGGCTGTAACAACACTAGTAGTTATCTGATCTACGGTTATCCAACGTGAGCCAGAAATCGTGAAACTTGAGAATAATAATAAAACTAGTTCGACCTACAACGTTATTGCGTCAGTGAATTAAAAGTTCAAAAACAAATTCGATCCAGAATCTGATTTATTCTAGATCAACGGATCTATCTGAATTTCAGAATTTGATTAAATAAAATCAAGCAATTTAGACTCGTCAAAATTGCCCAAAAATTCAAAGTTCATTTAAAAGAAAATTTTAATGACTAAATGTTACCTTAATTAAGGAGAAAAAGGTTAAAAAGTTAATTTTTGTTGGAGAAAACAAAGCAAAAAAATGAACAAGGCAATAATAATTAGAGATCGAACGTTATTTACTTATTCTTTGTTCGAAAACAGCAAAAAAAAAATAATTAGAGATCGTAGTTAATTACCCAAATTTGTCGCAAAATATACGGATGGAAAAAAAATAAAATAGAAATTGCTCCCTTGTCCGATGAGCAACTCCTCAGGCAGCTTTCAAGAACTGCTCACGGTAGGAAGAAGACTTCCTTGACGGGCGAAGGTCTGCAAGGCTCTATACAGGTAGTACCGCTAGACAGTCGTCGCCAAGGAACACTCTGTCGCTAACGATGCTCGTAGATAACAAGGAACAATTCGACGGTAACAATGGATCCGACGATGGAATAGATCTACGGTACCAATAGACCTCACGGTGAAAGTAAACCCAACGGTAGTCCCCTGTGAAAGAATACATAATCAAGGTTCCACACGCAACTCCCAATGGACGAGCACTACAACTCGGTGATCAAAATTAACCATCAAGGAAGAAGAGAAATCAGAATTAAAAAAAAAAAAAACAATAATTAACGTGTATAGGGGGGTAGCCAGTTGCTTAACGCTAGACGACTTTCAGTTAGGCAAGTGGGCCTCTGTAAGAGATCAAAAAGGGAATTAAAAATCCGCCCATGTGCGTCACAAAATGATGACGTTTACAGAGATAAAAAAAAAATTCACAAAAAACTCAAGTCACCTTGCAAAAAACAGCACTCAAATCCCACAAAGGGCAGTTTCAGACACCAATACTTAAGAAAAGATAAGGCAGAACTAACGACTGAAACTGAAAAACCGGCGTCTAAAATGACTGCTTGACTCGGTTCGTCGTGAAAGAGTGACCCAAGTGACCGAAAACCGAACAGCAGCAAGCCACCTCGAAAAAAATTCGCTCAACCAATGAATATCCAGCACGGTTAATCACACGTTCCTCCCAATAATTCATCCAAGGGAACTAAACGATAAACACCCTGGATTTCGATGCGTAGGCATCCTCAAAAAAAACTACCCAGAGTAGCCAAACCGCGCATTGTCATTTAGCCACTTTCAATTAATAGAATTCCCGATTTATCAGAGACAATGAAAATAAATGCGTGCGACGCTCAATCCCATCAACCAATCCCGGAAACAGGGCCTTCTACCATCGACTTAATCTTCACGCGCTAAATTCAATTTGTTGAAAATCGAATCGTTACGCAGCGCGGATTTATTTAAATTTCTCGATCGAGAGAACGACAAAGCCAGGTCAGCCGGAATATCTACGAGGGTTTTCCCGTTATTACCCACAAATGCGTTCGGGACCATGTGAAGGGTGACGAATTCTAGGGTGATTTACGCATCGATATACGCCAGACAAAACGGCCTGTGACATGACGTTAACGTTTATATTTTGTCTATTGTCTATTTCTTTTTTCCTATTTACTATGGATTGTTCCGAAGGTCTCGATTATACTTGCGTTTTGTTGTTATTTTGATTTTGTTTTCGATTTGGACTGTAGCTGTAAATTGTAAAATTTGTTCTATCGTACTTTAAGCACAGTATATATAACATAACGCTTTAAAGTTGTCTTTTTTATAATGCTAAGTCGATTGCTAATGGCCTTTGATCTAATTTTACAAACACAAACATAAATCCAAATTTGAGTATATTTTTTAAGGTTGGTAGTGAACTGAAGTATTGAAACTGCAAATAGAAATTGCCAACTGTAAAACGTCTCGTAATAAAAGTTGCAGACAATGTCTTGCAAGGTCAGGATATTGCTGCATATCCAACCCGGCATCCTTTTTCATTCAATTCTCCAATATCACATTATCAATTTGTTGAGGACTTTTTTTATGAGGACAGAAAGCTTTTAACCAATTGCCTAGAAAAATTCAGGAAAACACTAAAGAGGATTTTGGCACCTGAGGCATATTATACCTTGGAAGAATTTTATGAGACTGTTTTTGACTGAAATATTAAGTATATCTCTTTTGGATGTTTTAGGTTTAATAGTTTTTGTCCCTTTATATATACTTTTGGTTGGCTTTTAATGGGTTATTTTGACTTTTAGTTCTATCGACTTGTATTTAGTATTAAGTACTTGGGTATTCCATGTGTGAATATGACATTTTTGTGTTTTGTGCTAAATTAGTTGTCTCTTTTTAAAATCTTTTAATAATTGAAATGTCAGAATTGGAAGTTCAATTAGATACAGACAGACATTAAAAAGCATATAATGTCGGTGCCTTCCTGCCACTTATTTTTCTTTACACATTCCATAGCTCAACCAGTAATGCACATGCACATACAGATTTGATGATATAATTTCTTAATCTAGATAACATATGAATATTTAAGTGTGCTCTCAATTTGGACATTCCTGGGGGCAATTAGGAGCTCCTTGTATGAGACAACCACCAACTCAGTATTATCCATACACAAAGCACAAACACGCACTTCAATTGAAAAATAATTGGCTTCTCTATTCTTAATGAATGCTTAAAACTCTCTACAATCAATGTTCAATTCTTACCTGCCAAGCACGGATAAGGACGTGTTGATCTTCGTAGACTCTTTCAGTCTGTCGCCTTCGTTCAAGGTCTTTTTAAGTCGTTCCGATCCAGCCAAATCGCAGAAATTGAACACAGACACGTTACAGTTTCTTTCATTGTTTCCCGTGACAAGTCGGACAGAGAATATGCAATGAGATCGACTGGAATGTTGATTGACGGCTGTGGCAGCATAGCTGAGATTATGCAGGCCGTACTGCAGCACTTGGTAAGCTTCCAAACCTACGCAATTGTATACAATGAACTAAATGAAACAGGTATAATTAATGGAGCCACTCTTACCTGATCTAACATAAACATATTTCAGGCCCTTGATGCAAGTATCATCTTGCAAGCCTCCCAGTTTTAATTTCATTCTTTGCTGGCCCCTTGCAGGAAGAGGTTCGAGTAGATCATAGATGATCTCGTTGTAAATCTCAGCATATGATACCCAAACACCCACAATGGGTGGATATTCGGTGGCAGTACCGACTTGGTCATTGCTAAGTCGTATTTGCATCTCACTGAAGCACACAATAAACAGGGTAGAAAATTGTCTACATAATAAAATATAAATATAACTTACTTGTACGTTTTGATGTGTTGATTTCTCTCAACGAACGCATGTGCATCTTGAAGCAGGTGCCGCACAGTTTCCATTTCCTGGAGCGTTTTGGAACTGGACAATACTTCTATTTTACCAGTTGACAGAGGTTTTATATAGGGCCTGTGATTTACATATTCTCCAACTGTACGAAAGAGATAATCAAGAGATCGTGGAATAATTCCAGGGCGTTCCGCGGTCCCCACCATAGTAAACGTTTTACCTAAATCAAGTCAAGACAACATATAACTTAGCAGAACATCAAAAAGTCAAGTAATTGCTTCAATTATTTAACTTTTCAATCTTAAGTTGGGAATTTATAGCGAACCTTAAACACGAGTATAAGTCTAACCAACAAAACACAATATAGGTAATTGTTACCTGATCCTGACACACCATAGGCCAAGAGCGTATTGTTGTTGCCATTGATGAAACTCAACATTTTGCCTTTTACGATAGTGTCAAATACATATTTTTGATCAGCCTCTGGACCAAATATGCTTGTAAATTTATATTTCTTTAAAATTTGTTTGTTTTTGGCGGCATTCGATCCCTCCGGTATTATACAAACTAAGGTGTTGTTCTCTATTTTGTACAAGTCACTGTTCAGTATGCCTCCTTTAATCCTTAAATGGACATTAAGACCTTCATCCTAAAAGGAATATATAATATGATTTCCCACAAATCAGTTATACCACGTAATCCTCTGATTATAATGAAAGACATTGGAAAGCAACCAATTTTCACAAGTCATGACCTATTGAAAATCAACTGGTATATTGATGTTTTGAAGAACATTTTAATGTAGAGAATCGAGGTCCTTGCGAGAATAGAACCACTGCACATTGTGAATGCAAAAATTCGTTCGGAAGGTGTCAGGAGTGTATTAAGAATGACAGAGAAGCTTTTCAAACATTAACGGTGAATTGCATTACTTTTTTCCATAAATTCTTCTATTTCATTCAAAGTTTTTGCATTGTTAAATTTGTAAATTTTTTGTATTTCCCCTCATATCTCTTAAACAAGGGCCAATTTTTAAATTTTAGTTTGCCTCTAAGAGGAAGACATGACATCTACATTGCTGCGTCGATAGGACCAACCATCCTATAATAATGTAGAAAATAGATTGCCTGTGCATACATCTGAGCATTTTAGTAAGTGACTTACCAGAGAAGCATCTTCAAATAAAGAAAACGATGCCGATTCATCGTAATAACTGGCCATATTTCAAAGGAAAGAGAAACTCAACAGAACTAGGTGCTTTACTTAGAAATATTCAAAAATGTATTTACTGAACAACTAAACGAGTTATCAGAGAATGCGAGCAAAAAATGTATAAAAACTAATTTGTTTACCGCTTTTTGTGATGCCACGGATGGGTTTGAACTGCCACTCGAGTATTTATCTTCCAAATTTTGCCGGACTTTATTCGTTTTATCGATTCCATGTCTGTTCCAACTCACGATGCTCGGATCTCTTGCCCGTAAATATGAAACACATCTGGGCGGATATAACGGATCGTATTCCTCTTCCATTTTTTAAATAAAGCTTCGCACAATTTAATATTTAAATTATAAATAAACTACAAATGAACGATGCCAACCAACGAGTGAAATGAATGGAATTTCTAACGACTTCAAACTTCAAACAAAAAGGATATTTCCTCGAGGTTACCACAATATACCACACTTAACCACTCATATTTCCTCGAACCATCTGTCAAACCATGACGTCAAACTAAACCAAACCAATTAACTATCTATTTATAGTGGTTAAGTAGTTTGACATTATGAATTTGAAAGGAGAAACTGCTAAATAGTAGGTATTAACTATTTTCTTTAGAAAATTTATTATTAACAAAATGGAATAGCTACGTACTCCGTGCTAATTAATAACGAAGAATTCGACATAAAAGCAACACTTGACATAATTATGCGTTCAAAATCAAGTAATTATTGATATAACCTCTTTTTTGTGAAATTACTTTTTGTTTTTTCTTTTATGATCAATTTTTAGTTAAAGATTTTAAATGCCTCTATTCGAAAAGGAGTGTGAACTCCTGTAAGTCCGCATGATATAAATGGATTTTTAAATATACAAAGAGACGAATTTGAGGATGCCTCAAGAAATGCAATTAAACAACCCTCGATACCTTATAATCTAGAGAATTTAGCGCTTGATGCTTGATTAATATCGGTGTTTATTTCATTCTGTACAATGCCACACATTCAAATAATTGTCTTACTCATATTAAAGCATAATAATATAATTAACATAGAAAATGTAAGACAAAAATGTAAAACAGACTATGAAACTCCTGTGTCATGAGAGACGAAGAGAGGGAGAAATAAAGAGAGCGAGCTGCGGAATTTCCCTGGATTGAAATAGTTACTACTACGTCACCACCCGAACCACAAAGTAAACCATGACGTCATGAACTTAACTAACCACACTGCTGTGGTAAGCTCGAGGAAATATCCTTAAAATTTTTGAATTTGACACTTTGACAGAATGACAGATCAACGCCTTCTAAACACGTAGGGTTCCGAACATAAGGGTTTCGACCAATCACAGCCGATATATCGAACGGACAAAGGACTAAAACAAGAGTGTTTGATTGGCCACGCATAGCAACCTCCTATTCTTACGGATAATTCTTATGCGAAAGTTATATGGCCTTCAATATTTGGGTTGTGATTGGTCGAAAATCCTTATGCTCTTATGCTACTGTGTTATGCAAAGTGTCTGTGATGGCCTTAAGCAAGAGAGTCTGATATCTAAATCGAGAATGGCGTCGCGCTTAGGGATCAGGCTCTGACAATGGAAAACGTAATAATTCATATACTTCCGTTACTTTTACTTCAAAAAATACATACCTAAATTATTCTTAATAGTTATTTACTAAAATAACATAAAATAGCCCTCTCTGAAAGGAACATTATAATTATTATACTAAGTAGTTTAACAACAACTGACGGACTATGGCTATTAATATATAAATATACAGTGATTTATTTAAAATAAATCTCAAAGTGTATATAAACTTAAACAAAAATACATAGTTACTTAGATATTTTTAAAGACTGTTTAAATCAGATAATGTAATGTCAAAATTAATGTTTACTTTTGAGGAGTTTTTGATTTGACACAATTGTTTCTGCTTTGTTTAAAAAACAAACTTAATTTTTTTTAAATTCCTCAATTATTTTCAGTTTCAACCTGCATCCCTATATATATTTACTTTCATTGCCTGCATTAGACCAAGTCCTCCGTCAAGACTGTTTGCCCGGCTTTCTCAATTCACCTCCTTTTGAAAATGAAAGAATTGCCACATAGGGCAATATCCTTGTCATTAACACAATAAATTATCTGCTTTATATCATTTGTTCACTGCAAATGCACAACTCTCGCATTTTTAAATATATTTTATATTAAAAGCACGTAATTAACTTTAGCCCCTACGGCGGTAGCCATATTCCATACCGCTACTGATTTGCAGTCTCACGACCTTTATAATTCAGAGGGCGTTGGAGAAATTTTAAATTTAAGGGTGGCACCATCTATCAGCGCTGTTGAGCGCCCACGTTCAACGAATTCCCACCAACGTCGTTGCTCACGTTAATATACGTATTAGTCAGTGGAGCGATCTGACAACACCGGCAGGAGGCTTATTTTCACAGTTGCATTGATAGAAATGAACCTTGGTATTCCACGCGGAATACTGAAATGTGAGATGTGGTGTGTTAATTGAAATTAGATGTAGAAAGACGGTTGATACAAACTAATAGCGTGATATAGTCATTGTCTAACCAATATAAACGTACGCTGGCTGGGGCAAATAAAAGATCCTGTTAGTCCTTATTATAGAAAAGAAAGCCGTATAACTTGTTATAGACACCACGTTTATTTCCACAGTTTCAGGAGCACTTGAGAGTAAAGCCGCTTCAAATTTAATATCAGTTGAACTGAAGATGACGATATAAATGTCTAAAATTAATTTTCCAATCGCCTTAGAATTTTCAAGTCAAGTCCAAATTATTTTAGTGTTTGTTATAGAACCCACAGCTCTTGTTCTCGGGTCCACTTTTGTTCGAACCACTTTTTAAACCAAATTCAAAATATTTAATAGATGATGTCATCGGTTTTTACCGCAAGAATGCCCAATATTTAAACTAGAGTAAATTTTAAGATTTCCAATAAATATAACGTTTCGTGAATTCGTGTCAGAAAGTGTAATGAAATTTTGGTTTTGGTTAATCGGCCAATTTGGGTATGATGGATGAGAAATAATGGAGAATATGTGCCTGTTTTTAAACTTAACGCTTAAGAGTAACTTTCCAAACGCCTTAGAATGTTCATGTCAAGTCTAAAATGTTTTAGGGTTCACTTGAACCAAATAAAGCGGCGAATAGAAGCCCCTGGAATACGCTGTTGTCAAACTTATTCTAGTTGCTTGCATTCGAACCATGTCTTCGCGATGCAATCAATTTGTCGCAAGAGCCCTCGTGGTCGAGGGGTTTAGATGGTGGTGTCCAACGACCTCTGAATTCGTTGGTTGTCTCTCACTTCGACGGCCCAGGTTCAAATCCCTTTGCTTTTTTTTATATTTTTTTTAAAGGTTATGGTCTAAGAGTACGACTCCCTGTTGGCCTTTGCGAGAGATTCAGCCAGAAAAGACCCCTATCCGGGCTTAGCAAGAGGTGGAGCGACCCTTCCACATTAGTTACACCTTGGTGGACAGAGATACTATTTTTAGACCCTCCAGTATGTCGAGGAGGAGGCTCCGACTTACACATGCACGGCTTGTTTTAAGGTTCGAACACCACCGGCTGGACATTCACACACATATAAATCTTGTACATGCACGTTTTTTTAAGGCTCAAGCCCCCGGTTGGACATCCGATTCTTCCTCGGAGAGTCAAAACGGTCCCCAAATTGAAGACGAAAGAGCCGATACTCAACACGTATTCACTCTACCGAAGACAAAGCGGAAGTCAATTTTA
Source organism: Pissodes strobi (assembly GCA_016904865.1). NCBI lineage: Eukaryota > Metazoa > Arthropoda > Insecta > Coleoptera > Curculionidae > Pissodes > Pissodes strobi. The sequence goes on from MU185152.1 coordinate 39,038, forward strand.
AAGGATATGTTTCTAAATAGTTTTTTCTTGATTTTGGGTTAGTTTTGGTTAGCACTTGGTTAGTTTCCTTTTCTTGAGCCCCCGTAACGAGCGAAGCGAGCGGAGGGCCATGCGAAAAGTGAAATATTTTGTCAACAGCGTATTCCTGGAGCTTCTATTAGCCGCCTCTGAACCAAGCGGCTTTAAAGCTGTTTTCTCACGTTCAATTATGTTTGCACCATCTCTTAAACCAAATTGAAAATAATTATTAGATGACGTCATCAGTTTATACTTCAACGTCATAACCTCAAATGAAAACAAAAACATATTTTTCTCTCTACAATCCATATATTTGGCTTCGGTTCCAAATAATTTAAACCAATTTCCTTATGACGTCATTGCTTTATCGCCCGAATTCACTGTTTTTAAACTATTTGAGCTATTTGCATGCGAGAAAACAGCTCAGATCAAGATATAAATATGAATTTAATTACGTCTAACTTCAGAGAAGTAAGAAATGTCACCAACAGCTGATTTCTGTATTTAGAATTAAGAGGTTAGTTTAGTGTTTACATTGTTTCGTGTTGACCTGAAGTTAGTTCCATAAACACTTAATTTAGAGCTAGACCTAGCAAAATTCCTATTACCTTTCAGTTTACCTGTGTCTTTGCGGTGCACTGAATTGTCTGGAAGTGCTTTGGTGGTTCAGTGGTTTGACGCTGGACCTCTGATACGGCGACCCGGGGTTCAATTTCTGTCGGTTCTAATTTTTTGTTTTAAGATTATGTTTGTAAAAAGTATTTTTCCTTCATTTTGGGCATGCCTTGGGTTAGTTTTGGTTAGGTCCTATTCTTTGAGCGCCAGTAGCGAGCGAAGCGAGCGGAGGGCCATGCGTGAAGTGAAATAATACATTCGGCTGATTAGGTGCCGCGCTATATCTAGCTCCAAGTAAACACTTACCGTTACTCGTACCACATCAGAGTGCCTCAAAGTTGTGCGCGTACCACATTGTTGACAAAAATCTTTCACATTACACTTCACATATGGCCCTACGCTCACTTCGCTCGCTACGAGACGCAACCAACAGAACAAGGCATGCCCAAAATGAGGTTGCAACTGGAATCGAAACCGAGCCGCCGTATCGCCAAGACAGCGTCCAACCACTGAGCTACAAGACTAGTTGACAGCAATTCGGTATACCTTAGATATTTATGTCTAGGGGGTGCACCACAACTTTGAGCCGCCAACTGTTTTCATGTACTTCGCGATACAACCAGTCGTTTGTATGTGCTCTGGTAGTCTAGAGGTCTGCATGGTTGGTCTTCACTTCGACGACTCGAGTTCAAACCCCGTCGGTTTTATTTTAATTTTTTTTAAGGTTATATTTCTAAACAGTTTTTTCTTGATTTTGGGTATGTCTTGGGTTAGTTTGGGTTAGCACCTGGTTAGGTTACTTTTATTGAGCCCTCGTAGCGAGCAAAGCGAGCGGAGGGCCAAGGCGAAAAGTTAATTTAGGCAACCCACATTAGAGATATGGTGCAGCCCCTAGATTCTTGTCCTAAAGATATGGTGTTTGTCAACAATGTAATGCGCAGGCAATTCTGAAGCCCTCTGATGTGGTACGGGAAACGTCTATTTCCATAAACTAGCATAACTTATACAAACGAATGAAAAAAATATTCACAAATTAAGTTTGAATGTAATTATCGAAATAAACGTAATGCATTCCATTTAAGTCCATCCATAATGTTCCAGTTTTCAGAAACCATTGTCGATACAGGACTTTGTGTCCTCAGTCCAAGTGACTAACGTCCGTTTTGGCGTTCTAACGCTTTCTCTCTCGCCCCTTATGGTTTACACTTGGCATCTCACTTCTAATTTCAATTTGTAATCATGGATTTCCGAAATAGTTGTTATTCCAACGTAGAAAATAAGCTTATTTGCCCGTAGTATTTCTAATTTCATTCATATTTCGCCCTCCGAACCCAGAATTATTTAATATAAAGTGGAAAAAATGAATATTCACACGTTTTCGGACGCCACATTCCCCATTTTTCTCAGTTCTCGGCACGGGTTAATCGTTGTTGGCTAAAAAGTGCGGTTAAGTTTGGTTTTGGTTTTGTGTTTGAATAGTTTTGATTTAATATTATATCGGATAGTTTGCTGGTAAGTGTTTAGTGCCTATATTCCGCCCAAATATCAAACCTAAATTATTTTGTGTACGTTTCTTTGAACTGCTACTTGTCAAGATAGAAATATAGGTAAACAATGCATATGGAATGTATTTTGCCAAGAAAGCTTTATTAATGGGTATTTTACGTTTCAATACAAGCATTTGGCATTCCGTGCTTGTAGCATATTTGGCAAAGAAAGTAACACGTTAATAATTTGAATAACTGTAATCATTTTCATTTATAAATCTTGTGTATATGTCCAATTTACAATGGTTTTTTTAAGTCATTGCCCCACGCCGCACTTCCTTATTTCAAGACCACTTCCGTACAGGCGGTCGCCTAACAATGAACGCTGCATTTTTAACATTGAATCAAAGGTACTACGTCATCAAGACTTTTAGAGGTCTAATGTCATTGCGAGATTATATATTAAGTAAGCTGTTGCAGTCGACACAACCTTTTTTAATGAAAATGTTTTAAATAAATATGACATTGTATTAACTATATCTAACCATAATTTAGAGTGCAGGAGAATTCAGCTAACGGTTTGTTTGAAAAAAATCGTCCAATGGGAAAGTCGAAAGAAATTCAAGATGGCCGCTGTAGAGTAAACAAAAGTCGTTTGTCATTTGATTGCGTTTTATGCTTGAGAAGATTCTGTTTTATTATTTTCAACTGTTTTAATATAAGTAAAAAACCAATTATAATATTGTAAATTCATAATCTAGTTATAGTTTTATGTTTACTTACGAATATTAATGCCTACTTTGGAATAATTCATTTTTTTCCGGGCCGCCATATCCGAATCTAGGCATCCTACCACTGAGCTACGAGACCTCTTGCAAGCAATTCCCTGGACCAGGACCATAAAGATATGTTGTTTGTACGGAGGGCTATAGGGTAGGAGACCGATCGCAATACATTTGTTTCGGTCACAGTTTTGCATCGATAAATCAGCTTTCAAACACTGCCGCCAGAGGCGCATGTGTTTCATCCGCGCTAAAAAATGCATGGATTCTTATGGGACAATAACTATTTTTTATTGAAATTAGTTAACTTATTGCTTTCTGAGAGACAAATAACGATTTTACATGAAGTAAAAGCTATTTTTTAAATATTCATTAAAATTTCATAGACGGATTTTGCTTTATTTAATGATAAAATTGACAAAACAACATGTGCTTTCAAACTTAATTTATCTTTAATTGTTTTCAAGGATTTAGGCTTAAAAGAAGTTCTTTAGCAGTGTTTGTGTTTTATGTCACAGCAGGAATGTTTTTGAAAAAATAGCATAGCAAATGATGGGTCCAAAAAGATTATACAGTATTTCCGAAAAGTATATGCAACATAGAGGAAACTTTTTATATTCCTTTACTTACTTCTTAGAATCGATTTTTTTTTATGAAAAGAGAATACATTGAGAAAATTTATTAATACAGAAAATGTATAGATAATGTTAATAAGAAATTAACCACCCGGTCTTAAATAATCGTAAATACAAAGTGTTCCGTAGAATAAGTACCTTTTTGGATGCATTATGTTAATACGATCCCAAAGATGCTTGGATTTTAAAAATCACGATGTTGTAGATACACAAAGGACTATTTTTTTTGGAAAGCAAATAAAACACACAACTTTAATACACATTTTTTATTATTTAAATTTAAACTCAGAAAAAAAGCAGTTATGTTAAAAAATATAATTTATTTCATTACAGTGATCAGGGATAAATATATAAATAAATAAACCAACAACAGACTCCAAAAGAAGATTCTCATCTTGAATGTGTGTGTAAAAAATGCTTACATGCCATAATAATAATGAGTGGCAAAATTAATATGTTTTTTTTTTTTAAGTTCTAAAGTAACTTGTTTCAACCTATCTATGATAGATAGACAGATAACTTATTTTATTCCAAAATAAATAATTATAAAGACGAATTTATTTTGGTTTTAAACCACGTCAAGAGTATGTTAACCCAACCGAAGCCCGCTCCCATACAGATCAAAGAGTGTATATCGACAGTATTCGACAGAAGCTGAAATGAGTCAGATGATGAGTAACATTAATAAAAAAATCAAACTTAGTGTAAAATATTATAGAATTATTTTCTTTACTTTAGTAGAATATTAATAGATGTATTTTATATATCTTAAAATGTCTTTCATAATTGTTATGTATATATTGTTATTTATATATGTAAGTTATTCAGAGAACAGGTGTATACAAACTAGGAAGTGTAATGAGATACATTAGAAGAAAACCACAAACTATCAATACTGTACAATAATTCCTATGCATAAATTCATAGGTATAGCATCACACCACTAAGAACAAAATATTGTTAAGCAGCAACACACAACACAATTTAAGGAGTAAGTTACTTACATCCGACATACTTATTGTACTTAGTAGTACCTATGTAGTGATGAAGTACACAATCAGGCACTAAAAAAATATAAAAGAAAAATGACAGATGTTACTCAGATATACCTCAAAATATACCTATATATACCCACCTTATCAATTTAATTCCTGAACATATTTTCATTTTGTTAATGATTTTTAGTATATTTTCTATCTCTTCAAAGCCTGAAAATATTTTGTGTCCACCATCAAGCTTAATTTCAGTTTTCCCAAACAACACCTTAAAACATTCATGAAATAAGTAACAGCATATTATACAATGTGGTGGAAAGTATTTTATTAGTATCAAAAAATTCAGCAGTTAATGATGACCCAAAGTGTCAAGATTTAACTTTTACTTAAAATCAAATATATTCGGAATCAAATTACAACTGTTTTATTTCCACATGTCGAGAAGTCTATTTCAAAACATCAGAGGAGAAATTCCAACATATATGTGACTGGGCTCATATACACTTAGTTGTAAATACTTGTTATTGTCCCAATTAAATATGATTAAATATTCGATAAAAAATATTCTATTACTAACATGAGAAGTAACCAAATAAAAATCCAATACCTTAAAAGACATATCCTGGCGTATCACAATTTTTTTTGTGGTATGGTTTGGTGTTGTGGTATGGTATGGTTTTGATATAGATATCATCCCATTCAGCAAAAAGTACTTCCACAAATAAATGTACCCGACCACTGCTTATTTGGAGTGCAAATTGTGTTATAATTATTTTTCAAATTTTCAAACAAAACCAATGCTGCATCTATCTCGTTATTGACATGTCGCTTATCGGAAGATTCCTCTAAGCTATAACCTGGCATTTCAACTCCAGCTGAAGTAATAGTACTTTTAGGTGGATCGTGTAATGGTATATGTTTTATTTTTTTTATGTTTTGTATCTTGGATCGCTCCTCGGTTCGCTCACATGATGTTTTTCGCCTGTTTTTAGGATTTGATAAATAAGAAGGGAGATTAGGAAATATCACTGGTACTGACTCATTCTTTAATATTGGTTTTCCTCTCGGAATTCAACTAATGGTGCCATCAACCAATTTTGTTTCATAAAAACGCAAAATATCCTTTTCTGGGAAGTGCAACGCACAAACAACATCTTTTACACTAAATATTTTATCTTGTCTAGGAATTGTTCTTAGCCACGTTTGAAATGTTACAGGATCCTAAAAAGAAAATGTATTAATGAACATCTAGGGCTTTTGTATGATTTCCCACCACCTAAGTGATAACTGGTTAAAATGGCTTTATTTTAGTTTTCAGATCTATGAAAACTATAGTGTTTAAACAATTTATTTGTTAAAAAGGCGAACAATTAAACTATTTCTAATGTAATCATATTAATTTTTGTTCTTATTACTATACAATAATTTTACTCCCAAGAGTTTTTAGGTTATGTTGTTTGCAAACATTCTAAACATTGATGTAATTTTTAAAATTTTTATAAAATCGAAAGTATATATTTTAACGAATGCATTAATCGTTAATAGTGTTTATCAACAAATATTTTACTTACGTTAAGAGCTTGAAAGAGACTTGGGTTGTTCTCTCCTCGTTCTTTCCTGAGCTTCCTATCAGAAGAATAACCCGTTTTACATCCCGGCACGAAGCAAACTCTACTTGTATAACAAGTTATGTCACTCATTGTTTATATTAATAACGCAAAAATACAGAAATAAATAGTTTTTTACACAAATAATCCAAAAAAATCTCTCGTTGGTCTATCTAATACACGAAAAGTTAAGTGCGGGTACGATCACTGCGCCTCTGTCGGCCAACCCAGCGAACTAACCAAAAACATGGACAGAAATCGCAAATTCGGCCATAAGCGTTCGGTCTCCTACCCTATAGCCCTCCGTAGTTGTTTGTCAACAATGCGATGCGCAACTCGAATCAATTTGATGTGGTCCGGGAAACGTCTACTGAGGTTACCCAAGCCCTGCTCGATCATTTATAATTTGAAGTATTTAGTATGTAATGGGCAGGCTGTGGTGTTAAGAGGCCTTGGGTCCTAGAACTGAACAGTATGCGGTCATTGGCGGTGCAATGTCAGAAGATTTGTAACGATCACTTGATTGGTGCAATTTGAACATGCCACATGGATTTTTACTATGTTTATGGATTAATGCATAGGGTGTCCCAAACACACGAATGTTTTAATTTTTTTTGATAAATTTCAACATGCGTTCTTAGCTCAAAAGAAGAATACATTTTAAGTTAAAAAAACGTAGCGCGCTATTAAATTAATGTAAATTATATTAGAACAATCAAATGTACCTAAAGCATGTGTCTATACTTAAAAATTTCACAGTCTGAATGGTTGTGTGGCAATTATTATTTAAATAAAGTTTTCGGTGGCGTCCCCTGCTTGACGAGCCGCCACTGGTACCTAGAGAAATGACATGCACTTAGATTAGAGATACACTCAGGCACAACCCTAATTCATCTTATTGCTCACCAGCACATTTATTGCCGACACATCAGCTAATCTAAAATTTTGATAACGTTTTTATCCAAAGTTGCAAAACACGAAAATATAATATAAACAAACGCGACAGTCTGTTTCTACATCTCACGGACGGAATATCACATTTTGTTTGGCTGATTTTCGATTATCGCCTAAATATACAGTTCGAGGTCGAAAAGTCACTTTCCAGTTTCGATTTCTTATCGCTGAGTTTTGCCGAGAAACCAGGACTTTATAAAGCAGGTTAGTCTGGAGAGGTGGTAATAATTTAACCGCGAGTTCATCAATAATTATTAATTTTGGGTTAATTGTGATTAGTTTTGGTTAGCGAACCCCTTTAAAAAAAATTCTAAAGTTGACTTTTTGTGCCTTTACACAAATACTTATTATATCTTGGGCTAGTTTTGGTTAATTTTGGGTTAGTTTTCGTCACTGTGTGCGATTGAAATCAAGCGTCTGTTATGAATTAGTCACGTTTGGGTTAGTCTTGGTTAGTTTTAGGGTGGCAATGAACATGAATTATTAATTCTGCCTCAATTTTAAGGTTTTTAGAGTCATTCCTTCTCTATTGAATAGTGAAAACCGCAGTTTTCCATCTTATTTGGTTAATTTTTGAATCATGATTTTCCGAGGGTCTGCAATTTTGAAATTTTTTTGCGAAAAACCGAAAATCCAGATCAATTAGAGAAAAACCAATAAAGTTTTCGTCATCTACGCCATCAAGTTAGTTAGTAAACGCATTTTCATCGATATTAAAATTTTTCGATTTTTTGAGGGAAAGTATCGACAATTTTATATCGACATTTTCCGGGAAAAATATCGATACTTTCGATTTTGCTTGTTTCTTTGTTTTGCGATCTTCGTTGTTTATCAAAATGTGGTACGCAAATTTAAAAAACGTAATAACTTACAGGGTGTTGCGATGAAAAACAAAAGTTTGATATGGCACCCCTATTTGACTCGACCTGTATACTCAAAACGATTAAAGTTTAACCGAAATTAACCCAAACTAACTAAAATTCTTGTTCCAAAATAATTAGGGACCACCGCTATAGGAGAGAGCGAAGTCGCCACAGCTAGACACCTTGTCCTCAAACAATACCCAGGAAAAATTGTGCCGAACGCCTCAAAAATGTCGCAAAATGAATCTGTTAACGCTATGAATGTCTGCGCTTCAGAGTTAAATTAAAAAATAATCATATATTCGCCTCAAAATATAGGTAGAATTAATAAGGGAGAACGAAACCAGTGGCGGGCTAATTTTAGGGAGTTAAATAGGTAAAAAAGTGTACACCCCTAAATAAGTAGTCAGTCAGTCAGTGGTGGGGTATTTTTAATAATTAAAATTTATAGAGCGTTTTTCTTTTCATTAGTTCCATTACTTTGAAGATGTTAATTAACGTAATAAAGAGCACCATAATTTGACATTTTCTTACTCGCAATCACATTTTATAACTCCCTGTAGCCATTCATCGGTACGAATAGTTTTTTTAATATATAAAACTTGACCTCTCACGTGTCCATACAAACATCACGGAATGAAAATCCGTTCTTATCTCGAATTAGCACAAACGATAATGATACACTAATTTAAATAAGTGTAGCCAAATTACCACAAAAACAATCTAAATAGTAAAGGAAATCGGCGAACTCAAGATTAAAGTCACACAAGGGTATTATGGTCGAATCACGTCAAGGTTATCATTATGTCTCAATCCGCGCTCCAATTTGTTGATATTAAATTGATTAAAAGTTTGTGTTCAATTTCGAAGTCAGTCCGAATGGAACGTCTCAACTGATTTGACTCGTTTTGTTTTTGGTCGATTGTTGTTCTTCTTGTGATCTTAATGCTATTTGTGCTAAGTGCCACGGCTGTCACTATTGCGGCTCTGTTCATTAACCATTTTTTGGAGCTGATTTTTAAACGAAAACCTATTAGACGTAAGTTGCTTTAATTTTTTTATTATTAATTAGGGTAGCATAATACACTGCTATCGTCGAGCAGTGTAGGTAATAAAAACGTATGCATGGGCTTA
>MU185152.1:48137-62171 GCA_016904865.1 Pissodes strobi
AAAAAATGGCAACGTCGAATGTAATAACAAAAGTTTTCCAACATGGCAAAAACGATGTCAAAAATCAAGGTCAAGTGACAGCAGCCCAGTTGATGCCCTTTGTTCCTCACTTCTATTAGAGATGGGCACTTAAATTAAAACGGAAATTTATTTTGTCAAACGCGTAATATTATGCTAAATATTTACCATTGTATGTATATTTTATAAATATCATGGCCGTGACGTAAGTTTTCCATTTAAAAATTTAAAGCTTAGGCTTTATTTCCTACATTTTAACTGCAACAATTAAAGAGTTCGCCAGTGGCGTAGCAATCTAGCACAATAAATACTTATGCTCAGTCTAGTCTAGGAGTAATATTTTGTGCACTTACCTTTTTCAAATTTCGATTACGATAGCACAGAACATACTGGACCAGCTGAAATGTTCAAATATATCGTGGACTGAATCTATTATGTGTCTACCTGACCGCAAACTATAAAAATTAATGCAACAAATATCCAGAATGTGGTCGTACCGGTTTAAATAATTAATGATTGTTTCTTAATTATAGGACATTATTTATAATAGTATGCGATTATTGTTTTAGGCGAATATACACAGTTTTTTTAGCTGTATTTTGCTGGTTGGATCAATTATGACGAAATTATAGCGTCTAATCGATATTTCCTAGAATTACTCCTGTTTCCCGTCATAAGTTAATTACAAATTCCACCAGTAATGGAGTAATACACATGAGTCGTCGTTAGGCCTAATATGTCAATGCAAGGGCTTTTTTTAAAATTGTTTGGATTTAGGGCATACGTTCGGTTTTTCAAATTCGCGCTAACAAATATTTCCCGATCGTCATCGAAACTACACGAGACTCGAGGGTCCGGTGGTCTGTTCGAAACTGTGGTGGAGCACTTGATATTCGTTTGCGTACAAGTCGCCATCTATCAAGGCCACCTATAGTGTAGGTGGCGTTGCATTTGCCTACAGCAAATTTTCGACCTTCAAACCTGTGCATTTGGCAACAGCTCGGTATTATCGTTCTAATATTTCACTCGCCTTGGCTAGCTTCGGGGGCGCAGCCACACAAAGCTAACCCAAGGCAATGCCCAAAATCAAGAAAAACAACTTTGAAAAATATATGAATTAGCACGTACGCATGAGTGAAGGCTCAAAATTGCTGTAGGTAGACGCGAGTGCTAGCTACCATTCAACCTTACAACTATATTAGGTATTTGAAGATGCGGATTGAATATATTAAGCATTTTTTGCATTAATTAGTTAAAGTTCTTTAGATAGCACTATATATTACCTAGATACTCACTTCTATAGTCGCTAAACTTCAATTCCAACATTACTTTCCAGTTTTCCATGATAAGTATTCTTGCTTCGTTTTTTGAAATCATTTATTTACTTGCGGCTTGTTTAATGTACTTAACGCACTTCCAGCAAGTCCACTTTTCTTTCGTTTTAATGTCGCTGCTAATATTTTCATTAAATTATCCAAAATAGTGTTTTTATTTTCGATATTCGGTCCCCTTTTGAACAAGCCAAATAAAAGATAAGTAGGCGCGTTTAAGAATGCCAGCGGTTGTCTGTCACCTGTTCTCACCTGTCGGTCGTTTTGCCAGCTGTATCTAGCTCACTCGCATGCATCGCCAGTAGGCGATGAATATAGTCGACGGTTATTAGAAATTAGCTTCAAAATTTTCATGATTGCCCCGTTTCTTTGGCCTACTCTATAGAAACAATTATTCTTGTGTCCTTCTCCCTACCAAACGACAGCCGATATCCACCTGTGAATGGAAACGAACCGAATCCGAAACGAAACTCCGCTGACTTGACTGCGTTCAGTGCGTTCGTTTTTTTAGTAGTTCGCCCTATTTTACGGCAACCGGCTTTACGCGCCTTTGACCGTAGGCGGCCGCGTCATTATATCGCGCCATCGTTGAATCGATTGTATCATTATTTGTTTGGGCCCGTGTTTTTCTTTTATAATGCTCAATTAGTTTATCGGTTAAAACTTCCTTATAATGGTGAGTCGTTTCCTTTATTCTGGTGTAAAATTCTATGTTTATATTCCTATTAACTTTTGGCGTCAAAATATTGTTTTAATTTAATAATAATATTGATGTTTACAAAATTGCCGTACGTAGGATTATTGATGATACAAAATAAATACTTGCCCGGCTAAAAGAATAGCCTAACCAGATACCTACTCCTAATTATCGCTAATTGGCATTTTAGGTCATTAGGTTAAATAAATTCATACAATTTCTAGGTTAGAATTCCCAAAAACGCATAATAAACATCATAATTTATTGCATGATTTTATAAGTAAACAGAGTGATATTTATCACACACCCCTTTTTTAGAGGTAGAGGTGTGTGTGGTATTTATTTATAACGTAAAATTACGTATTTAATAATAATAATAATAATTATAATATAGCATTATATTAGCCTAATGGCGCTCTGCATGAAATATATATCTTGAAACAATTGATTAGCAGAAATCATGTAACATGATTTCCTGTGGTTGAATGTAGGTATAGTTCTATCGGGACGATAAAATTGCCGTCGCCTTTACAATAATTTATTGAGGTCTTGTGACGTATAGTCAACTCAGATGCTGCATTTTTTTGATTAGAAAAGGAGTATTCTATAGAGCAATTTAAGCAAAAAAAAATCGGAGGATCCCCCACATTTGAGCAGAAAAAAGCCTCCAAAGTTCGAGTTTTGACACACTTTTTCACTGATGCACTAGAAATACAGGGTTTTCTGTTAATGACTTGCTAATATTTAAGGGGATGATGCCTGGACCTATTTTAATAAAACTTCATATAAACGTATGTTCTAAACGTCCTAACTTTTAAATTACAGGGTGGCAAAATTTGCAGGACAAAAATTATTTTATATAATAACTATGATATTATAGTAGATGTCTTTATGAAATTTGGTAATATGCATTTTTTGATGCACAAACAATGTTTTTATGTCTGCCAGTGGCGTCCATACGGGTTTTGCATTGAATATTTTTGGAGAAAAAATGGTACGCCACTGCTTTCTCTTAAAATAGAAAATTTTTCAAAATGTTCATTCATTTCTGAGCAAATTTCATCTCTTGATTTTCTTTCGTCCGACGCATGGTTTTCGCATAAAAAAAATCTTTTTCCTTCTGGGCCAAATCGGTAAAAATGTGATGCGGTTTTCAAGCTATTGAGTTCGTTTAATATCAATTGTTAATTAATTCAGAAATAAGTAACTGATTTTGCTTTAGGAATAAGTGGAAGTGCCAATAATTGCCAACTTGCAGAAAAACGATTTTTATTTTTTTAAACGAAAACCATGCGTCGGACGGAAGAGAATCAAGAGATCGAATTTGCTCAAAAATGGACGAGAATATCCAATATAATTTTTACTTTAGGAGAAAGCAGTGGCGTACCATTTTTTTCTCCAAAAGTATTCAGTACAAAACCCTTACGGACGCCACTGGTAGAAATAATCAAATTGTTTGAACGTCAGAAAATGCTTCTTGATGCATAGAAGACGTGTACCAAATTTCATAAAGATATTTACAATAGTATCACAATTATTATACAAAATAGATTATTTTCTAAAAACTTTATCACCCTGTATCTCAAAAGTTAAGACGATTAGGACATACGTTCATAATTGGTCCAAGAATCACCCCCTTAAATATTCATCATATCAGTCTATTTCCGTTTACTCCTGAACGTAAGCCTCTTCCAATTGTCTCCAGTGGTGTCGATCTTGGGTGGTTTGGATCCAGTTTTTCCCCGCGTGTCTCTGGATGTCGTCCCTCCACCTAGTCTGGGGTCGCCCAACACTTCTTTTTGTTTTCCTAGGTCGCCATTGGAGAATGGCCCTGGTCCACTTGACACTGTCCCTCGCCACATGCCCAACTCATCTCCACTTATTCCTTGCTACCGTTTCCATGACGTCTGTGACTCCTGTCCTTTCCCTAATGTCATCATTCCTTATTCTATCCCTAAGGTTAATACCCAGCATTGAACGTTCGATGGCCCTCTGACGCACTCTCAGGCGATTGGCACTTTTTTGTGTGAAGGTCATAGGCTCAAGGCCATACTTCATGACCGGTAGGATGCAGCTCTCGAACACCTTCCTCTTTAGATTAATTGGAGTTCTAGGATTTTTTAGGATGTGAGAGATGTTACCATACTTTGCCCAGGTGAGGCGCACCCTTCTTGCAATCTTCATCGTTTGGTTTTCACTCCCTAACTTTATTTTATGGCCTAGGTACACGTATTCATCCACTGTTTCAATATTAATGTTGTCTAGGGTGACCTGGGTGTTATAAGGACTCATGATCTTGGTCTTACCTAAGTTCATCTGAAGCCCCACTGCTTGTGATGCTTCTTTTAGCTCCTTTAACATGTTGGTGAGCTCCTCATGATTATTGCTAAACAGGATAATATCGTCTGCAAAAACGTAGATGGCTCAAGTACCTCCCGTCAATGTTAATGCCTTTTGACTCTCAATCCAAGACTTTAAGACTCCTTCCAAAGCCAAGGTGAAATGTTTTGGGGATATTGAGTCTCCTTGTCTAACTTCTCGGGATTTTTTTCTGTGTTAAGGTCTTCCGTTATCTTCACGTCAAAAGTCGCATTCTCGTCTTATCCAATTCATTTAGTACTGCCCATTCTTCTATCGAGTCAAATGCCTTTTGATAGTTGACGAACCCCAGGTGAAGAGGGACATTGTATTCCCTACATTTCTCCATCAATGTCGGCACAGTCTGGATATGGTCGGTGAAGCTATAGCCTTTTCTGAATCCCGCTTGTTCTATGGGTTGATAGAAGTCTAGTTTTTGACTCAAGCGTCTGGTCAGGATCCTGCTAAGTAATTTGTACAAGCTAGATAGGAGGCTAATGGGTCTGTAATTTTCGATGTTACTACAATCTCCTTTCTTAAATAGGATTATGCGGCCCTTCTCCAGACACTTATTGAGCAGGATGAGGTTTGCTTTTTGCAGTGTTGCTCCTCCTTCTTTCAGCATTTCTGCCGTAATGGAGCCTTGCGGTTTTTCATATATCTCAGTGCCTCTTCTAGTTCGGATGTATCGATCTCCGGCATTTCCTCCGATTCCACATTTAGAATTTGTGCTCTGGTATCTCTCTGGTAACCTACGTCTGGCATTTCCTGTCTGTAGAGCTTTCGGTAGAAGTTTTGGATGATGGTCACGATCTCCTGCTTCTCATACACTACTGTTCCCTGTTCATTTCTAATTTTTGGTATGGTCTGTCTTCAATAGCTTTCTGTATGAGATGGGTGTTGTGGTTTCTTAGATCACTTCTTATCTCTCTCTTTACTTGTTTGTCAATGACTCGGTAGTCTGGCGAATCTCTATCCATCACTCTTCGAGTCTTTTGCACATTTATTGTGGTTGCACTAAGCTTTGACGGCCTGGCTTTTTGTAGTGAGCATACTTGTTTCACTGAGGTTTGGATGCTCTTGGTTCTTTTCTCGGATAGGATGTTAAGGTCTAGATCTTTCAGCCTCTCTACAGGTTGGAGTTTTCGTTCTATGTAGAAGTGATATTTATCTCTCTCGTGTTGGAGTTCAAGGAGCATCGCTGATGATTTTTTCTGTGTCATCTTTTTTCTTTCGAGCTCTCACAAGCCGGTGGTCACTTCCTGTATTAAAACGATTTAGATGTTGTTTCGCTGTGGTTAGGATATAGTCAATCTCGTTCTTTACCTGTCCATTCGGGCTTCTCCACGTCCACTTTCGTTGCTTGGACTTTTTAAAGAATGCGTTCACGCAGAACATCCTCTCCTTGTGCATGAATTCTAATAGTAACTGTCCCCTGTCGTTTCTCGTGCCCAGGCCGTATGAACCAATGATGTCCGGGTCTCCCAATTTTTTCTCTCCAACCTTAGCGTTGAAATCGCCTATGATCACCGTGTGTTTTGTTCGTCCCAAGCTCTTAGCAGTCGAAACATCTTCGTTGAACTGTTCTATTTCATCCTCTGTGGAGGTTGTTGTCGGTGCATATACTTGGATGATCTTTATGCTGTGTCTTGCATTTAGCTTTAGCTCGATGTAAATAACTCGATCTGATACAGCTCTGGTGCTGGTGATTTGGTGTTTGAGCCTATGGTGGACGAGAAGGGCTACTCCCTCCAAATGATGGTGGTCGGTGGAGTTCCTTTGGAAAAGCTGTCCCGACTTAAGCATGGTAGAAGTCTCCCCCGGCATTCTTGTCTCGCATAGTCAGTCCTATGATGTCCCATCTAATGTTTTCAAGCTCTGTTTCTAGGGCCTCCAGATGTTCTTCTAGTCGCATAGTTCGGATGTTGTATGTGGCAACCAGTCTTTTTCCTTTCATTTCGTATCGAACTTTTGCCTCCCCCGGAATCCTTGAGGCAGACTGATGTTTCAGTACGGGATTGTGAGCATCGTGCTCTACCCGTCTGGGGTAGTTTTATATTTGAATTCGACATTTCCATGCGGTTGGAAGGTGGTTGGCATTAAAACGCTTGCCTAGCGGGTTGGCGAGTAAGTTAGGTTATGGGAAGGGTTAATTGTTAGTTGAAAGGATTAAAGGTTGGGGCCTGCCTTCCCGGGGATCATCGGAGGTTGAGAAAATTAGTAGCTAGCATAAGGCAGAGTTCGCCACACCCTGTAGCAGTCTGTCCTGTACCGGCATCGTAGAGAAGTACTACTCGCTACCTATAACCTATTACCTTAAATATTAGCAAGTCGTTAAGAAACACTCTGTATAGCAGTACACATCTACATATCAATTCACGGGGAAAAATACTAACTAGGAGACATTTGCGTAGAACGAGAGGCTTCCGTTTTGTCCCGGTCCTGACTCAAACCGATTGATGGTCCCATTAAATAAAATTAAATTTTACTTGTAAATATCCTCCTTGTTACTGTCATTTGTCACAATAGCCAAAGCTTCAAATTTTTGGAAGGCACACTGTTGCCAAATTTATTCTTAAGACGTTCCATGTAGTTTCTTTAGAAAAATTCATTAATAACAATAGTACACAATGAGTGTATCTGTTTATTTTCTTGTACTCATGTGAATGAATGGAAATGTACACTGATTTTATTTTACAAATGGAACACACTATTGATAACAATCTGGATATCCGATATCTTCGCCCGAACTCTCCAACGTACTACCCTTCTGCTAAAAGCTTCAGGCCCTCATACCTGGATATAGCGGGCTTGGACCGTTAAAGGTAATAAGCGATCTTAACTCTGACCACCTACCAGTCTGTATTAGCCTGGCGGCATAGGTTCGACAGGCAACCGGAAGTCTACGTGGCAGTAGTCGCGTACAAAAATACTGACTTGAGGGTGTTTCGAGAAAGGTTGAACGAAGCTACGGTTATCCCTCGCCGGCAAATTGACACTGTCCGGGAATTAGAGACTGAAGTTGACACATTAACTTTCAATATACAGCGCGTCCGTGACACAACTTGTCCGGTAATCAGGAAGAGGCCATTCGTGGAAACTCTTTTTGATGAAATCCTTAACCTAATCAACTTCCGGAACCCAAATCGCGTGGTATCAAAAATTGTAGGTAGAATTTGAAAATGTAATAATATGACAGAAGGCCATCTTTTAAATAAAAAATGGCTATAATGGTGCATTTTGAAGGTAGTTTTATCGTTAATACTTTCTAAGATTTGACACTCGACGGTTCCAAGATGGTGCAATAATTCCCTCCTCTTCGTATTTGAAAATGCCTGGAAAGCTGTCAGCTCGACTTTCGAAAGCACTTGACATAAACATTCGTTGGTCTTTGATGTGCATTTTTAAGGTTTTGAATTGAGAAAGTTCAATTTTGCATCTATCTTTTTAAATTTTTCTCGATCTTATCATACTTTGTTACATAAACCTGATGGAATTCATCTTAGTCCAAGATTCCTCTTTGCCTTAGAATTATGGATTGAAATTCCTGCTAAACTGCGAAATATAATGCATTTTTAAAGTCGATAAAACGATTCCGCACAAACACCTAATAATTAATTTAATTAATGTGGCCGCATCGACTTTGCTCGTCTTGTCGTTCGAGCGTCATTAATCTAGGTCGGGTTTGATGTTTTTTCAATTAGTATAAGAAAAGTGTAATTGGTACTAATCGTATCGTTCGTCCCATGTATTACGCAAATATAAAAATATAAATTAGTCAGCTCTCATTAGTCATTTAATGCGTTTTCTTGTTTCGAGAATTGACAAAAAGCAAATTAAATAATGGCTATCTTCTTCTTGAGGTGCCTTATCCAGTCAGTGAATGTTCTGGCATCTTCTTTTCGATCTTGGGCAGCTCTGAAAAGTGAATGGGCGTCGAGGTTTGTCCATTCTGTTATGTTCTTCAGCCACGAAAATCTCTTTCTCCCGATGCCTCTTTCCCTCGATCTTTCCTTCCATAATTAGCTTTAGGAATTGGTACTTGGAATTTCTGAATATATGCACTAAGTATGCAGTTTTCCTTCTTTTCATTATTTGTAACAATTCCCTTCCTCTTTCTATTGTTCGTCACGCAATCCGTCCATGGAATTTTTAGCATCCTTCTGAAAACCCACGTCTCAAAGTCTTCCAGTTGGTTCATGGCATTGGCCTTTATTATCCATGTCTCCACTCCATACGGTAGCACAGAGTAAATGTATCATTTCACAAAGCGGTACCGTCATTTCAAATTAAGGCTGTTGTTGCTGAGAAGAGTTCTCATGTTCATGAATGCCACTCTTGCTTGCGGATCTCTTTCCGAATTTCTTTGTTGATCTTCCTGTACTCCAACTCGTCCTTGTTCTTGAAGGACCTACGCTTATCCATAAGTGTCAATATATCATCTGTCATCCATTTCTTCTTTTTGTTGCTTGGTGGACCAATTTCGTTATTTGTGACATGAATGCGTATTTACACCTCCCACTTTTCGGTTTTGGCAACTATTTGCACCCACTATATAAAGAAACCATTCTCAAGGAAAAGCCCTACCAACTCCGCTTCACCCAGGGCCCGCACCTGTCCTGCAATCCGAAGACCCCAGGGCAGGTACGGACGCCGAATAGCGGGGAAGAAGACCATCTTTTTTTAATTTATCCCTCCTTTATTTCCCATTCAAAGCTTATTACTACTACGTAGACATCTTATTCTATCCTACGAAATACCCACCACCACAGTTACAGTTGCATTATATATACAATACTTAAACCTAGCCTAATCCTACCCACCACCTCACAACCCCCCAATTATCTTACAGTTTTGCCTGAATTCTAATGTAAAAACGTAGTGTATGTGTCACATTTCTGTATCTCGGATCATCGCAAATCCCTATTCATTTGCTACAGCCACATCCTCCTTCGAAACTTTCCCTCCCCTCCTTAACCTAATATTCCCCCAAATTTTCCCCTCTCCATTCAATATGTTCCTTTCATCCACCTTTTCTCTCAAGCCCCACCTCTCTCTCATATGCACCCTATCGTCTCTCTCTATACCACTTTCACACATCCCATTCGTATCCCGTAGCTTAAAGCGCCAGAGGTATTCCCCCATGTTTCCGTGGCCTATCACCAACTGGCTCGCTTTAAAACTAACATCCAACCTCTCACATCCAACTTCCTTACATACCTCATACAACCCTCTCACACTCGCATTCCACCTTTCCTGCCATCTATTCATTACTACCGCTTTCCTCATCTTCTTGATTGACTTAAAATCCAACAAATTTTTCAGTTCAACGTTTTTAATTTCCCTTCCCTGCGTCCTTCCTCTCCCAGCCTCCCTATCCGCCACTTTCATACCTCCTTGCGTTCTACTCATCCATTCCACATTTACTCCGAGCCGATTCATCCCTAATTCTCTCATTTTGCCTTGCACCTCTTTCACCCACTTATGCCTAGTTTTGTAATTATGTAACATTCTCACCACCATCTCAGAGTCCGTATATATCCTATAATTCCCTGCCTCCCCTTCCATTCTTATCCTGCCCAGCATATGTTATATTCCCAGCAACTCTCCCTGTACTCCCCCAACACCATTTCCTATCTTTGTAGCTCCATTTGCCCTGACCCACAACCATCCTATACCTGTTACCCCCCTCTTTCTCACTCATATCCACATACACTTTCACCTCTTCCACACCAATCTCTCCCTCACTCATCCTACTCAGTCTCTCTGGCGGATATTCTCGTTCCTTTTCACTCACTCCATTTGCCTCCCTCTCGTTTCTCATTCGCTCCCTAAATTCATGCCTGACCCTCGCCTCTATATCCAGAGGTGTCATCCCATTCATAACCTGAAGCCCTTCACTCGCCACTGTCCGATACGCTCTAGCCACACTCAATCCAAACATGCATTGGGTCGCTTCCAACTGCTTTTTAATCCTTGAATCATTCGCTCTTATGCCCCGCACCTCACTCCCATACAAAATTGCTGGACTTACCACCATATCATATCATTCTCGCTTTATCCTTATTCACTCCATGTTCATTCCTCGCTAACGCACACATTTTCATAGTCAACTCACCCGCTTTCATCCTCACCATTTTCACATGCTCAATAAAATTGAGCTTCCTGTCAATCCGTAAGCCCAGGAAATCACATATTCTTAACACTCAAACCTTTTCTCATCCATTCTAACAACCGGTTCCCTGATTGTCCCTCCTTTTTCAACAAACATAACCTCGGTCTTTCCCTCATTGTACGCTGCCAAACTCTCTCTCTCCCACTCCTTGCACTCCGTCCACGTTCTCTTCCATTTCCTCTCTATTTCACGTACAGACCTCCCCGGAATCACAATTACTTGGTCATCCGCGAAGGCCTGTCCTTTCACTCCCTCCTCTCTCTCTAAGTCAGACATCCTCCTCAGCCACCCTTCCATGCATACCAGCCACAGGGTCGGCCCCAGGCTCGACCCTTGTGGGTATCCTCTCCCCGGTTACCTTTCCGATTCATCACTCATCACCTTTCTCTCCCTCAGAAAACTCCAACATACGTCCCTCATTCGCTTCGGCATTTCCATTCTCTCCATTTCCCTATCAATCGTTGCCGGCCATGTCAAATTAAACGAATTCTTCAGGTCCAGAGTAACAACCATACTATGCTTTCATCGCCTCGTTAGGAATCCAGTCAACCCCGCAGGCTTTCCTTTTCTTGAGGTCGAAGATTACTCCCTCTACCTCCGTTTTGCTAATGTCCACGTTATATCCAGCATTCCTGTCCAACTCCCTATTGCTGTTCCTGTCCAACAAGTACCTTTCCTCTCTCCCCTTCCTCCTCTGGTGTTGACCTCGGATGGTACATATCCAGTAGAAAAGCATCCTCCTCCTCCTCCTCCTTGCTACTTGCTTCTCTTCCCTCACCATTCATAACCGCTTTCTTACCCTTGCATACCCCTTTCTTCCTCAAATAGTCCCACACTCTCTCCCACGATTCATTCTCAGATAGACTTTCAATATCTGCCCTCACATGTTCTATCCTCTTATTCTTCAACAATTTCTTATATTCATTCCTTTCGTTCAACCATGCCCTCTTGCATTCTCTCTCTCCGTGTCTGATCCCTCTCATTCTGATATTCCATCCTCGCTCTCCTTACATTCCTCCTTGCCACTGCCAACTCACCATCCCACCACTCGTTCTCGTACCTTTCATTCTTACGCTTCTTTCTAAGTACTCTCTTACATACAGCCATGCACTTCATTTGCAACCTCTCTGCCTCCCTCTCTATCCCTTAGCGTCATAAACTTCCTGAATAGGCATGAGTTCACCTCCATAATGATGTTTTCCTTATACGGACTCCTACATGGTTTCCTCGCTATTACTCTCATACATCCTTCCATATTCTCTCCTACAATCTCTCTCATCCCATAATTTTCTCTAATTATCCCCTCGATGATTTCTTGATGGGTGTACCCCTTTTCCACGCCCCCAATCCTAACAAGTGGCCTTTGTCTTTCTTCCACCTTTATTTTCCACTTAGTTCATTTTCCAGTACCTCCTTAATTTTAACTTTTTGCTCCTCCATTCTAGTCTCGAAGATAACCCCCCTGTCCTGATAGTCTTCACTGCCCTTAATTCCCTATGTCCTTTCCGCGCCAGTTTCTCCCTCATTTCTTTCACCATCCTCTTCGAACCTTCCTCCGTTTTGTCCCCCTCCTCATTTGGGAAAACCACCCCCACCATCCTGGATTGTACCTTTTCTGGCGTTTTCCGCCTTTTTTGTTCTTCCCTTTCCCTTTTTCATCTCTCTTCCCTTTCTCTCCTCCATCTTCGCTATGTCCGCATAAGTCTTTTTTTGTCTCTTTTTTATTACTTTCCATCCTCTCTCCCCTTCCACTTGTTCGCTCTCTGTCATAACATCTTCAGACAGCTCAATACTTTATCTTCTTGGTACGATTATATTGTCTATTTAAATATGCCCCTCTCTGGACTTTGGCGTTCAATAATTTCATCTTTTTTTCTCGATATGTTCTGATATTTTGATAGACACGTGATTTGATTCTGCCATTGACTACATAGCTCACGTGACTGCCAAATTTTCAGAAGCAATTGAGAAAAAAAATGACTTTATCGTACACCGCATATCAAGCATTAAAAATCAAAGCTATTTATTCGATTAGTAGAAATCATACAGAAAATACCCTGGCATTTTATCCTCGCGGTAGAACTATATTTTCTATATAAATATTCCGAATACTTTCTCAATGTCAATGTCACTGAAGGCCTAAGCAGAGGCACAGAACTGCACAGGTCTAAGTAGGCCATGTTTAAAATTAGAGTTGCGTTACGAGGGTGTTTTCAAAACTAGGTAAACTGTTTTGAAGGACTATTTGTCCGAAATGAATTTGGTTTTATAATACGGGGGCTTTTTTAATGGAAGAAAAATAGTGTTGCGGTGAAAATGTCTTCATTCAAATTGATTTTATTTATGGGGGTAACCCTAATATGATTTTTCAATAAGAATTTTAAAAGTTATATACAGGATGATCCAAATTATAATCGGGAAGCTTCAGTAGCGAATTTTGCAGTTCAAAATAAGTATCGGGTATAAATGTATGGCACATTAAGATGGAAAATATTTTTTTTTATCGAAAACGGTTCGTTTTAGCGAAAAAGCCCAAAAGCAAACTTTGGTTCAGTTTTGATTAGTGCATGTGGATATGCACCTAAAATTGCGAAAAAGCAGTAGCGCATCGTAACACCCACCGATTTTGAAAGCCAAATCTAAAGAATTTATTAAGAAAATGGGTTAAAACCGTTTTGCTTATTTTTAACTGCCGAAGGATTATAATTTGGACCACCCTACATTTTAAAATATTGGACACCCTGTGTTTCATAATGGCGTCTACTTAGGACGCAAATAAAGAGAACTTTTCGTTGTAAAATCGCTTATCAAATAATCCCCTATTATATTGTTGATAGATTTTATCTAATTTATTATAAATATTTAGCAAGCTGAAGCCAGTGGCGTGTATTGAAACACGCTTAGTAAAATATTGCTAGGGCTACTCCAACGCAAGCCACTGGTGAACAGAAACAAAACTTAATAATTTCGAGATTTCATTCAAATCTTGAAAACAAAGGCGTACTTTTGGATGGTTCTCTCCTCTGGGGAACTGGCTTTAGGCCGACGACGCGACGTTTCGCCTTCTATTGCACGAGGCATCTTCACTCCCCCATCTTGACTATTTGTACGCACCTGATGCATCAAAAACCATTATGTAGATTAAAACAATATTTTGATTTCGCCATCAATATACTTAATTAAATACAGCGACTATTTGTAGGAATATAAACGCAGCGAATTCAGCCAAGGAGGCAATTAAATTATTTAAATGTTAAGCGACGAAACGCCATTAGTAAAACGAGTTTTCGACGACCTATGCCGCCTGATGATATTTCATATTTAAGGCGACAGTGGAAAACCGTGCTTAATGAACGAGGTTATCGATAAGTTGGTGCGCTTTCTTGGGTTGTTATTCGGTATTTTGCAACACGCGGGCACGTTTGTGTTTCGGTCGATCGCACTATTTGACACCA
>MU185152.1:70750-121210 GCA_016904865.1 Pissodes strobi
TAAACCAAACAAAAATTGAATTGTCCGAAATTAATTTCTTTTTCATTAAATGATATTGTCATTGGATTCAATTTATTGTTAAAGTATGTTAATGTCAATTTCCAAACAATAGAAGACAAAGTACAATTTTCGATCGGTGCAGTTTATTTATGTGATCTAGCCTATATATTCGATTATAATTTGGTTGAATGCGCTTTACTTAAGTAAACATTTTTCAGATATTGTTGTTTGTCCAAACCACTCTGGGCCACCCTGTATAAACCATCGAATTTCGCGTTTCTGCTGTCTGTTTTTTACATCAAATAGTTTAGACCACAAGAGCTATTAAAAGTTCTGATTTGGAACATTCAATTTTTGAGCATTATATATCCACTATATTCATAATACAACGTTACCATCGCAACCATTATAGAGCCTTCATAAAATAAACCAGAGAAACATTGAATTGTCCGAAATCAATTTCTTTTTCATTAAATAATATAATAGATATAATAGATAATGGCGGCGTACGGTTGCGCACGTTTCATGTAGCTCTTGTTAATTGACTATTTTTCGCGTTTAAATCGAGAATTAGACACTCTAATTATCACTAGTGTATTGTGCGTTTTATGTTTAGTGTATTTACTGTCAGTTTCTCACCAAGGGATGTGTTTTCTTTCTGAAATCGTCTGCTAAAACCTAATATAGGTTTTTTAGATGAAACTACAAAATATTACAGTGTTGCCTTTGTGAGTCCTTGAAGATTCCTTAGAGTGTTCTGAGCAGAGAAACTGTGTGATGATGACTGAGACTGATGAAATTGAGCTAATTTGTGATTTCTGTAGAAAGGATTGCTTTTTTTAAGGAGAGCAAAACTTTGCTATTTGGATGCTCTTGTGATAGGTGTAAGATAGTTTCATGTCGAAATTGTAGCAAGATCTCGTCTCAGGAGATAAGATGCGCTATCGCAAAGACGAGAACAGTCCTGATATGGTGTAAAACCTGCATAGAGAAATTGCCGAATGAAGTACCCCATGAGCAGGAGAATTCAGTAAATCAAGTTACCTGCGAAACCACTTTTATTAATGAGGTGGTTGATGAAGTTTTGTCTGTTATGGAGGAACGGGTCAGCATAAAGTTGGAGAGCATTTCAAGAGCCATACTTGAGAGTAACAAGGAACTGGTGAATGTTAGACAATCAGAAACAGAAAACGCAGGAAAAGGTTCACACTGCGGCAACGGCGCATTCTGTTGGGTCCAAATCAGCTGATTCAAATCATGGTGATCAACAGACTGGGTCATCCAGTGTTGTCACTTCCGCTGTTGCCTCTCATGAAGTTCAAAACCAGAGATTGGCAGAAGAAGAAGAAGAGCAGTTCACACTGGTCCAAGGCCAAGGAAGGAGAATAAGAAGAATTCAGCCGTTTGAGCAGTCGAGACCCGCCCGAGAGTCTCAGAGCCAAGCCCGCAAAGGAAATGGAGAAGAAGAAGAAGATTCTAATGTAAACAACAAAAGAAGTCATAACCGTAAAGGCAATCAAAACATTATTTTGGGAAATTCGATTTTTGAGGGGGATGAAAGTTTTGCGAGCTCTGATAAAAAGGCCCATTTTCCAGGCATTTGATCGGGTCAACGATGGTATTCTTTATTGTAAGCTCCGCGCATTGGGAATTTAGGATCCTCTTCTACCTGGGATTTATAGTTTTGTAATAGGTAGAACCCAGATGGTGAGGATTGGTGGCTCTACCTCTCTTGAGATTGAAGTAACTTCTGGAGTGCCTCAAGGCTCTCATTGTGGTCCTATACTCTTTTGCCTGTTTTTGATGGATGTTCTTATTCCTCCGAAATTTTGTAGAGCCTTGTTATTTGCTGATGACATCAAGTTTTTTATTGTGGTTGGAACTATTCTGGATGCCCTTTGTCTTCAGAAGGACTTGGATTCCTTCTTTGAATGGGATGACGTTAAATATTGCAAAGTGTCACAAAATCTCATTTTCTAGACTCAGAAATCCCATTGAGTTTCCTTACAAAATTAATAATATAACTCTTGATTCTAAAACAGAAATTTCTGATCTTGGTATCTTGATGGATTCCAGATTGTCATTTTCAAGTCATATTAATAGCATTTCTTCTAGGGCTATGAAGGTACTTGGGTTTGTGCAGCGATCTACTCATGATTTTTCCATATTTACATTTCAAAAACTGTTTTGTTCCTTGGTGCGCCCCATTTTGGAGTATTGTTCTGTTATTTGGTCTCCTTCTTACAACTGCTGGGTCCATCAGGTGGAAAGAGTTCAGAACGAATTTTTAAGGGTTGTAGCTTTCAGATGTGGCTATCAAAGGGAGGAATATGAATACAATTGGATAAGGAGCAGTCTGTCCTTACATACATTGGAAGCAAGGCGAGTTTTGATTGACATGTGTTTCTTGTATAAAGTTTTGAATGGTCTCATTGACTGTCCACAACTATTGGCTTTAATTAATTTAAGAATACCATCTGGAAACAGACAGTCTGACATTTTTCTTGTTCCTTTTCACCGCACCAATTATGGCTCTAATGAACCTATTACTCGTTTGTGTCGTGAGGCAAATAATTTGTCAAATTGTGTTAACTTTTTTAATTCAAAGATACCAAAATTTAAAAAAGACTTGAAAATGCTTTTGTGATGTAAAATGTTGTACCTGTGCTTTTTCTTTGTTGTCGTTATAGCTAGTTGTTACATAAGTTTATTGTTCTTTGTTGTTATAGCTTTATTATATTATATATATTACCTAGTTTGTAAATGGTTTGCCGTCGATAAATAAATAAATAAATGATATTGTCATTGGATTTAACTTGTTGTTGAATGACAAAGTACAATTTTCAATTGGAGCAGTTTATTTAAGTTTTGGTTTATAATTCGGTTGAATCCGCTTTACTTAAGTAAATATTTTTCAGATATTGTTTGGCCAAATCAATTTGGGCCACCCTGTATAAACCATCCAGTTTTGCTTCTGTTTTTTTAGGTTAAATAGTTTCGACCAAAACAGCTGTTGAAAATTCTAATTTGGATCATTCAATTTTTGAGGATTTTATATCCACCATACTCATAATACAACGTTGCCATGGCAACCAGTATAGAATTTTTTGAAGATAAACTGAACAAAATTTGAAATGTCCGAAATTAATTTCTTTTTCATAAAATGATATAGTTATTGATATCATTAAATCTGTTGTAATTTTGTTAATTATTTATATATGGAAAATAGCTATTTATGTTTAGATATATAACAATAATTAATTAAATTACAATAGATTTCTCACTTGTTCTTTCAAGAACCTGTCACGTAGCGCCAAAATAAAAAAGCGACGGTTTTTGGAACTAAATGTATTAAATTGTAGCGTCACCTGCCGGGAAATAATGGCACTTGCCATCCATATAAAACCGTCAATTTAGGCTGCTTGGAGCTTTTGATGAGTCGAGTCTTTATTCGTTGCTTTTGATGCATATAACACTCCCTCAGACCAGTGTTCTGTACAAATATAGCATCATATCATATTTTTAAGATATTGGTTGGACAATAAAATGAAGGGTTTTCTTGCCGCCATTATCAAAACTGATTATACATTAAGGAAGATCGTTAAGAGTTCCTTTTTTTTGATTATTTAGGCCGCAGTACGATTAGCCAAAATGGTAGGCTACGTATCTGCTGGTACCGTAGAATACCTGTACGAGACCAACGGAGACTACTACTTCTTGGAGCTGAACCCTCGCCTTCAAGTCGAACATCCCTGCACAGAAATGGTCTCCGATGTAAATCTGCCCGCCGCTCAACTCCAAATCGCTATGGGTTTACCGCTTCATTACATTAAGGATATTAGGTTGGTTTCGATATTTTCCATCTATGTTAGTTTGTTGGCAACCGATTTAATCGTTTTACAGGTTATTATATGGCGAATCTCCCTGGGGCACTAACGAAATTGACTTCGACCAACCTAGACAGAAGCCACAACCGTGGGGTCACGTTATTGCGGCTAGGATCACTTCTGAAAATCCTGACGAAGGTATGTACAATATAGTATACATACGTTCTTCATTCAGCTCTAATTTTAGATTATGATGGCTTATCTCATTTAGAGTGAAGCGCCATCCTCTAAGCTTCTTAAGAGTTTTCAGGAAGATAGAAATCGATTATAAAACATTCTGTACATATAATTTGTCTTGAATTTGCAGGTTTTAAACCCAGTTCCGGTACAGTGCAAGAGCTGAATTTCCGATCGTCGAAAAACGTGTGGGGTTATTTCTCGGTGGGTGCATCCGGGGGTCTTCACGAATTCGCCGACTCCCAATTCGGACATTGTTTTTCGTGGGGCGAGAATCGAGAACAGGCCAGAGAAAACTTGGTCATTGCCCTCAAGGAATTGTCAATTAGAGGAGATTTTAGGTAAATATAATACATAGTCATCACTTTGCATTTTTAACGCACCTATTATCTTTTTTAGAACTACAGTAGAGTACCTTATTACGCTTCTAGAAACCAAAGACTTTCAGGAAAATACGATAGATACCGCGTGGTTGGATATTTTGATTTCGGAAAAGGTCCACGCCGAAAAACCAGACGTTATGTTAGCAGGTAAGATATATGAGAGGCCTTGGGGGATAAAATACTTTTACTAATGTTTTTTCTGTTTGCTTGCAGTTCTTTGCGGAGCGCTTCACATAGCGGACAAAACGATAGAGACTGCGTTCCAAGAGTTCATCAGCTCCCTAGAAAAGGGCCAGATTCAAGCCTCAAACACCCTGAGCAACGTTGTGGATGTTGAACTGATTAACTGTGGAAATAAATATAAAGTTCAGGCTACTAAGAGTGGACCAAACACTTACTTTTTACTGGTAAGTAATTTTAGTCGATTTCATATTTTATATAAATATTTCATATTTTGATTTGGCTCTAACGTAGCCATACACGGTCTGTCTTGCCCAATCTGGGTTTCATCCGAAAGAAAACGCGAATTTTGTATGTTTTAAAAAGAAAGTAAATTGTACTTTTGTGTGCATAACGTGTGGAAGAGTCTTTCATTCATCGTGTGCTATAAGAGATTGGCGAGATAAGGTGAAAATCTTGGGAAAAACACGATTAGTGTGTGTAGACCAAATTCTCGAATAAAAAAACTCGTTCCTGATGGAGAAAGTTAGGAATTTGGAAGAAAAATAGTCCAAAAATGAGGATCCAAAAGTAAATAAAAATAGAAAACGAACAAAAGATCGGGAAGAATCATACATACATGGCAACATCGTAAATTCGTCAACGTCGTACGAATCTGTTGCGGCACCGGCAACTCTGCAGGGAGAACTTGCCGGCATAACTGAAAACGAAGAAGAAAATGACAACCATAACCCCAAAAACAATGATGACTTTAAAAGTTTTAAAACTCATGTCTATTTTCTTCTTCAACGGAAGGAAAGAAGAAGAAAATAGGCATGGAAGGAAAGGTAAACAAAAACTAAACCAAAATCCTAATAATGAGGAGCAAATTAAACTCTATTTATTAGAACCAGAAATGGAAAGATCACCTGCGAAAAGGCAAGGCCACCCGAAAAACTGGCAACGGAAACGATTCGGGAGACTTTCTACCGTCCAAACCAGTGAACACCAACAAAAAATTTGGCTGTATCTGTCAAAAGTTAAAGAGACTAAGGGGTGATGGCGAGACGGTCCAACAAGAAACCAACCCAAATCTCAACCTCACCTGCTCGAGTGGTGATATTATATCATCCGGTGCACCCTGCTAGAACAGACGAGGCTCTGGTGTCCGAATCACGGCGGTATAACCGTTAAAACGAAATAGGAGGAAATGCTTATCTCAGGACCACGCAGAAAGACAGGGACACTGCGTTATATTTTTGCCCCAAGAAAATCCATGATTGATGACTAACACGTGCTATGTTTTGCCAAGCGATTCAACTAGCGACTGGCGCCACTCAGGGTGGTGTGAAATGGGCAACCGGCCATGTGCGTGTAGGAAACCAGGCATCACATGGAAAACGGGCTACTGGAATGAACATATGGAAGAGTTTAAATATAGCCACTTGAAATGTTCGCGGACTACTGAAAGCAGGAAAGCTAGCCATTGTGGAGAAATAAATAAGCAGCCATAGTATAGTGGGTATAGCAGAAACGCACTGGAAAGGTTCGGGACACTTCATATCCAGAAATAACAACATCATTTTTTATTGAGGACATATCCAGAAACGGCGTGGCCATTGTAGTTAACAGGCCATTAGAGAATTTCATAACAGAGTTCAGAGCAGTCAGTGATAGGATCATATTGGTCAGACTTAACGCCCGTCCAGTGAATTTGAATATTGTACAAGTGTATTTTCCAACAAGCGAAGCGCCAGACGATGAGGTAGAAGAATGCTATTTACAATTAGAATAACTATTAAAGACTCTAGCAAATCGAGAAATCACGATAATAATGCCAAAGTTGGAAGGGAACCTGGAGATGAACATCTACGCAAAGTGATTGGAAAATATGGTTTGTGAGAAAGAAATTCCAGAGGAGAACGACTGCTGCAAGTCTGCACTGAGAACAGTTTTTTCATTACGAACACAGAATATGAACATCATGCAAGGCGACTATACACGTGGACGTCACCTGGAGGCCTATATAAAAATCAGATAGACTACATCTTAATAAAATCCAGGTGGAGGACCTCAGTAAGGAATACCAAGACGTATCCGAGAAAAGACTGCCATAGTGATCACCAGTTTCTTGCAGCAGAGCTTTGCATAAAATTAAGCAGGTCGCAGCATACCAAAACCTTTAGAAACTTGTGTGACCTTAAACATAATGAAAATTTCAAAACAAGGGCAAAGGTAGAAATCTCCAAATTAAATCCAGATATGCAATTAGACAATGACTCCAACTCATTGTGGAACAAAACAAAAACGATACTGCTAGAAGTGGCATCGCAAACTGAAGTCATAGTGAAACAAAAGAGAAAAGCATA
Source organism: Pissodes strobi (assembly GCA_016904865.1). Taxonomy (NCBI): domain Eukaryota; kingdom Metazoa; phylum Arthropoda; class Insecta; order Coleoptera; family Curculionidae; genus Pissodes; species Pissodes strobi. The sequence goes on from MU185152.1 coordinate 77,726, forward strand.
TATTGCAGAGGAAACCTGGAGGAAAATTGAATCGCGGAAACAACTCGAAGCCGCGGGCCTACACAAGGAATAGAGAGCAATATAACAGACTCAATCAAGATATCAAACGCCACTGTAGAAATGACAAAAACAAGTACCTAAACGATATATGCGCAGAAGTTGAGCATCACCCACACAAGAATGAGTCAAAGGACCTGTTTAACAAAGTCAACCAAATTACACGTACGTTCAACTCAAAGTCCTGGGCAATAAGATCGGAAGATGGTAAACTAATAACAGACACTGGAAACTCAGAAAGTCACACGCAAATTATAACATACAACGAAAAAGAACTGAGAGAAGAAGTGATGGCAGAAGTTAGCAAGTTGAAAACCACCAAGTCGCCTGGAGAGGACGACGTGGTTGCTGAAATGCTGAGTGCACTTGAGGATACAGGAGTTGAACTACTTCATAGGATCTGTCAAATGATATGGGATACCGACACTTGGCCTGATGGTTGGGCGAAGTCAGTATATGTGCCATTACACAAGAAAGGACCAAAAGATATAAGCGACTATTATAGAACAATAGCTCTTATTTCACACGCTAGCAAGGTCATTGTAAAAGTAATATCGGAACGCATAAAGCCTTACCTTCTTCCACAATTACCACCAGAACAAGCCGGATTTGTCCCAGGGCGCGGAACCAGAAAACAGATACTAAACCTCCGAAAAACCGAATGAATTCAATGTGCCTTCTTACTTATGCTTCATAGATTACTCTGAAGCATTTGACTGCATACTTTGGCAAAATTTATGGACGATCTTGACTCACCACTTAATATCGCTAATACAAAATTTATACGACAACAACACAGCATACGTCAGAGTAGAAGGACATCTGACCAATCCATTCAGAGTGAGTAAAGGAGTCAGGCAGGGTTGTATCCTAAGCCCACTACTCTTTAACATCTATGGCGAGTGGATCATGAGGAAAGCGCTCGATGACTGGCAGGGAGGAATTACCATTGACTGCATCAAGAGCTGTAACTTGCGCTACGCCGATGATACGACTCTAATCGCTGCATCGGAAAAAGAATTGATCAATCCTATACGAAGAGTCGAAGAAACAAGCAACGAAGTGGGCCTGCAGATAAACAGGAAGAAAACCAAAATAATGATAATTGATCGCCAAAATAATAACAGACCTGAAGTAAAAAAGGATAAACAACATCGAGACAGTTGACGCTTTCATATATCTTGGCACCACAATCTCGAGCACGGGCGGATCTAGCGAGGAGATAAAGAGGAGAAGCGCAATAGCGAAAGAATCCTTGACCAAACTAACCAAAGTATGGAAAAGCCATCACATATCCCTTAACACCAAAATGAGATTGGTCAGGAGCTGGGTGTTTTCAGTCATTCTATAGGACTGATAAGCGGAAGATAGATGCGTTCGAAATGTTTGGCTGGCGCAGAATGCTGCGAGTGTTCTGGACGGAGAACCAACCAATCCATTCTGGACCAACTCAGAATTAAGAAGAGATTGAGCGTTGTCGTAGCGGAGAAAATAGCTAAATTCTTTGGTCATGTGGTTAGAAGAAATGGTCTTGAGAGACTCACTTTGGAAGGGACAGTCCCTGCCAAAAGATCAAGTGGAAGGTCGCCTACAAGATACATGGATTTTATAACCGTTCTAACCAGCAAAAACCTCACCCAAACATTCAAGATGGCAGAAGATAGACAGGAATGGAAAGCCATCACAGAAAACAATACATGAATTCATGATGCTCGAAAGCGAGCAAACGACTAAGAAGAAAAGAGGAAAAATTAAGAATTATATTTGCAAAAACGCCCAAACAAAAGCAGAAGAGGTTGAAGTAAAACGGTGCCAGACCAGGAAGCCAAATCAATCAAAACATAGTTGTTTTATGGTTGGAGTCAGTATGGAATTAAAAGAGTTTTGGCCATTGGGAATCGGATTTCAGCGATTTGACTTCTCTCTTGGGTGCAATTTTTTAGAAATCAGAAGTTAAAAGAGTAGAATACATTGCTCTACCCAATAAGGATTGTAAAACTTCAAAAAAGGGCTAACTGGTAATGAAAATCAGTTGTCAATACTACACTTAACCGTAAGGAAGTAAGTAACAAAATTTCGCCTCTCTCTCAGTAATACTGGCGGAGGTGAAACCTGCCATATTTTTAATATCAGAACACTGGATGCAGAGATATGATATCACAAAAGTCCACTTTGAAATTTAAAAGCCTATCTGGTTTTCTTCGAGAGCAGATGCAAGAGGCGGAGGTACGGCGATCTATGCCCAAGAAAATTTAGACATGGTGTCCGTTACAACAAGGACCATACCAGTAGAAGGACAGTGTTAATTTTCTACAGCCGAATTTATATTTGACAAAAATTCTTATAGTGCATCTCCACACTCCCTGTGTGTGTCCTTCGACCATGACTTTGCCTATTTTGGCGTTGAAATCTCCCATAACTACTGTGATATTATGACTCTTTATGCTTCTAAAGATATCATCGAGCTCAGCATAAAAATCTTCAACTTAGTCGTCCTCCTTATACGCTGTTGGTGCATATGTCTGTATAATGTTCATATTTCCTGTATGTGTTTTAAGTTGAAGCATCATGACTCTGCCTGAGTAAGTTATAATATTTAAAATCGAGGCAACAAAACCTTTATTTAAAATAAATTTAAAAAGCCCTGGGTAATAAAGGGAATAAGAGTTTCTTCCAAGAATCTCCGTTGTCTGCATTATGTTAGGAAGTTCTTCATTGACAATATATTCTTCACTAATTTTCTAATACATATAGAATGCTTTATCGTCTTACCATACAGTTGGCTTAAGATATCTATTACCAACATCGAATTAATTCTTCCAGAAACAGACAAAGGGAAGCTTGGAATATTGTCAAAGAAATTAGGGGCATGACAGGACAGATTCTGGGCTGTTTCCTGATCAATTGAATGATTTTTTCTGCTCTCGAATAAAGCAAATTTATATAACGACCATAGAAAATATTTCAAGAAGGTGTCTGTGAGGGATTCCTTTTATCTTGCATGTACTGATACTTTGGAACTGAGAGCAGTTCTTGGGCAAATAAGGAATGGTAAAACATCGGGTTGGGACGATATTTCTGTAACAGTATTGTCGAAGCTTCCGGATTCGGTTTTGGGGGTTTTTGTTGATTGCATTAATTTGTCTTTTCTCAGTGGATCATTTCCTTCTTCTTTGAAGATTGCTACTGTTACTCCATTATTTAAGGGTGGTCATGGGAAGTGTCCTTCACACTATAGACCGATTGCTCTTCTGTCCACTTTATCGAAGATCGTTGAGAAGATTTCCAAAATAAGAGTGGTCTCTTTTCTGGAGGTCAATAAAATATTGAGCCCTAAACAATTTTTTTTCCAGACTGCAAATGGGACGACGGATGCAGTGTTTGCACTTATATTTAGAACTCAACGATGGAGAGGCCGCCACAGCAGTGTTCTGTGATCTGTCGAAAGCTTTCATCTGTGTGGACCACGGAATACTGCTGTGGAAGCTTGAGTCATATAGGTATCGAGGGACATCACTGAGCTGTTCAAGCTAACGGAAAGATTTCAGAGTGTTTCTTTTAATCAGTGCAGTTCTGAACAACAGAAGTTGGACTATGCCGTGCCTCAGGGATTGGTTTTTAGTCCGATACTATTTTTGATTTATATTAATGATTTCTCGGCTCTGGATATCTCTGGACAGTTCACCCTGTTTGCGGATGACGCAACCATTCTGTGGCATAATAAGGATGTCACGGTACTCGGCCAAACTATCAACACTGATTTGGCAAAGATTAAGCCATGGTGCGATGCAAATCGCTTGTCACTCAATGTATCGAAGACTAGTGTGATGTCCTTTGGATGTAACTTGGATGTTGCGAGTTGAATAACTTGTCCGAAATAGATTTTTGGATGTTTTTATTGATAGCAGACTTAAATTTGAGGGCCACATAAACAAGCTTCAAATTGCTATGCAATTCGAGTCATCTCAAAAAATCTGGATGCTGACGTGGTTAGGAATACATACTTTTCATTGATCGAGTCGCATCTGAGGTATGGGATTTGTATTTGGGGGGGTGTGTTCAAGGTGACTATTTGATAGCGTGTTTGTTTTACAAAAAATAGCGGTGAGATCCGAGAAATTCGTGTAAACAACTTTTTCTTATGCACGGTATACTAATATTGCCGGCCTTGTTTATTTTCGAATCTGTTTGCTTAATGCACAAAAAATATAAGAGTGACACAAATGCCATACATCATTATCCCACTAGGAGTGCTGGTAATTTACCGTTGCATATACCCACTTCTACACGAACAAAGAACTCAGTAGGCAACTATTTAATCACTTACCCATCCACTTAAAGTGGATGCAGAATGATAAGGGGTTTAAAAGATTGCTTGTTTCCCGAGCCTATTATAGCGTGGCCGAGGATCTTGGGGAAAATTTTTAATGTACTACGTAATGGTAATATTTATAAATATCTGTTATTTTATTTTGTGTTGTATCTGTTATTTTGTATCATAGTGCTTTGTCTATAGGAATTGTTTCCTCTTGACAATAAAGCTTTATTTGATTTGATTTGATATTCAGGGGGACAATCTGCCGGGGCCAAGTTTGAGAAATTTGGCACCCTCATTGATACTTGATCTTGTAGATTCGATGGAAATTTTTAAAATTCTTATTAACCTTCCAAACAAGTACCCCTGTGGTTTGGATGAAATTCCTGTATGTGTTCTAAAGTGTGTTCCATCAATGGTATGTGTTTCCCTTGCTCACATAATTAATGATTGTTTTATCTCTGGTCAGTTTCTAAACAACTTAAAAAGGCAAAACTGATCCCTGTATTTAAAAAAGGCAACAGACAAAATGGGGAAACTTATCGTCCTGTCTCACTTTTGCCTTCAGTGTCAAAAGTTTTTGAGAGAGCCATTTATGATAGATTAAGCAATAAACATATAAATAACAATGTCAACTGAAATGGCCATTTCTCATGCTTTGACATACATCTACGATAATGTGGATAAAAATTGTAGAGTTGTGGGTCTTTATTTCGACCTCTCAAAAGCTTTTGACATGTTAGACCACAAAGTGCTTATTTTCAAACTGCAGAGCTGTGGGATACGTGGAGTTTGCTCGAATGTAATAAACTCATATCTCGACAGCCGAACACATATTGTCTGTATAACTGATAATGGTCCAAAATACCATTCCGAGACTGCTGCGATTGGGCGGAGGGTATCCCAGGGCTTCATTCTGGGGCCACTTCTCTTTATTTTATATGTGAATGGTGGGGGATTGGTTTGCCAGTATGCAGATGATACGTCGGTGTTGCTGACTGACCACCGTTCCTTGCCTGGTTTGTCGGAGGGTTGTTCGCGGTTGGCGGAGGAGATGGCTCGGTGGTGCTCGGATAACTATCTAAGACTGAATGCAGATAAGACCGGACTTGTTTGTTACCCAAAAAAGGATGATTAGATGCATGTTGGGCCTACATCCTCAAACATCGTGTAGAGAACACTTTAAAGAATAGGACATAATGACAGTTCCTTCTTTGTATTTTCTTTCATTGGTTATGCTGATGAAAAGAAATCCAGATCGTTTCGTGCTGAATCGTCAGCTTTATGATCGAGGTATGGAGTTAGTAACTAGAGGTGGAAATGATCTTGACAAGAAAAATGTGCGCCACTGACTTAAAAAAAAATTATTTTTTTCGTATTAAACAACTAAAAATACAACACGAAAATGGATCTCATTTGCATGTTACTAACATAGAAATATCATTTTCAAAATGATATGCAGGGTGGTAAAAAATACATTTTGATTAAAATGCCTCTTTTTTCGATATATTTCGGTCCCAAAAAATCGTACGATGTTTTAGATGCGAAAATCGAAAGGGTTAGAGGGATCCAATTACATGTTACCAAAATAGAAATAAAATTTTGAAAATGATATGCAGGGTGGTAAAAAAATTAAGTTTGAAAAAATATCCCTTTTTTCGAAATATTTTGGTACTGCAAAATCGTAGAATTTTTTAGATGCAAAAATCGAACTCAGCGCACCCAAAACCCCCCTGTTAAAGTATTCAAAATGAAATAGATCAGAATCAGAATCAGAATCAACTTTATTCAAAATTGACATTATTATGCTTATAACTAATCTTATTTATATGTGTATAAATGTTCTCGTTTCGCGAGTTTATCTTCGCACTTTTGTTGCGCGATCTCACTCGCGTACTAAACATCTACGGCATTATTGGGCAGATGTAGGCCCTTCTAAGATTAGTAGCCAGCGGTCAAGTTATTTTAAAAATTACTTGGGATATTCCCTTCAATTTAGCTGCTTTGTTAGTTTGCCTAGAAGGCTGTGGTGATCAGATGAGTTTTATTTAAGTGTTGGTCAAGCCTAGGGAACGCAGGAAAAAGTTTATGTCTCAAAAAAACCTGCTTAAAATTAGATGGACGGCACAACATGTAACATTGATATATATAATATATACAATATATACATATATACAAGTATTTGGCATGATTGCCAATTGCAGTATGCACATCATCGTGTATATTTATACATGATGTGTACATGTTTGCCCTTAGGGGCTGGTTATAACATATGGTTGTTCGCTCGGAACACGCAGAGGTTGCCTGGGAGGGGATAGCACGCGCGGTTCCGTGGCTGCGGCGAGTCTGTATTCTGTATGTCTGGTCTTGTTCATGGTTGTGTGTATATACTTAAAAAGAAATATACTGCTAAACCGTCATTTGGACAATGAGTGGAAAATGAAGTCAACACTAAAAGACGGGAATATCAATTTTGCATAAGTCTATCTTTGTCGTTCAGGAAGTTGTTTGTGCGCACGCTCTGTACGGAACGTTCTTATTGGTCCGTTTGTCGTGCATTAAACTGGCCGAGGCCGACCCCAACCACGGCCACCTATACAAGGCCATGAAGCAGCAAATCTTGCCCTCCTACCATGATACAAAGAATAACATGCCCTTCTACTACCTAGTGCTTCCCTATTAATCTTAAAATAAGACAATATGGTAAAACTGGACACAAGTTTATTAATTATAAAAATAAATATGAGAAATATAGACATGAAATAACAATCATATCAAAGATAGGGATAAACTAAAGTTACGAATAGTAGATGAACGGAATATCTGAATAACATAATTGCTTTGTATTATGCTTGTTGGCTTTATAATTTCCATTTTTGATAATATGTATGTATTAATAATATAAACTATGTGATTAGTTAATAACAAATGTGATTACAGTTAAATGAAATATGTAGCCCAAGATCAAAGCAGTTGCAAAAGGCAGTATTTTACGTATAAGTATTCAAGTAGATTTCTCAGAGTAAAACGAGTCACAAAAAATAAAAGGTACATATAGTGTATGGTTTTTTTAGTTAGTTCACCTATTCAGTACCTACTCAAGCACAATCTTTTTAAGTAGCAATAACAGAATACATGATAAAATAAAATGATAAATTAGCTTAAGTCATGTTAAGTAAAACAAATATCACATATATAAATACAAAAAGCAGTGATTTTTCTATGTTGTATAAGTACTGTGAATAAAATGCAAAGCAGTTGTATGAACCAATAAGTATTGCAACAATAAAGGCAAACCGAAGGTTTCGAAGCAGCTCAATTTTACTAGCTGTTCTAGACAGACACTGTTGAATTCTAATCTTCATGCAAGCCATTTTAGTAAAAATACAAGTGCTTATCTAGTTAGTTCGCCACATGAACAAGATATACGGCTTTCCAAAGAAACGGGATGCCGCTTGTGCTTGGAGGGCAAAGAAACAATGGAGCATGTTTTATGCTATCTGGCAATGGAAAGAACTAGACAAGCTCTCCACCCCCAGACAGCTATTCGATTACATGAAAGGGATTAAGCCTCTGGCCTAGTGGAATCTACAGATGTGAGCCACAACAGACCAAGGGTTGCCCAAATACACATACAATTACAAAATACAATAGTTAGTAAAGTTACAGTTCTATAGTTGATGTTATATCATCTTCATTTTTATTGCCAATCAAAAATATTTTGGCTTCATGAAGCACTTTATCTAAAGTACTTAATATACTCAACCCGCACGTACTGATAGTTTTATATCAGACTTGTCCGAACACAATGTTTTTTTAATGAACAGATTTCCCACAAACACTTCAAGTCTTCTGACCTGACAGAAACACAGACATTTGCACACTTGGGTACCCTTCAGCTGGTTCATCTAAATAGAAAAAGGACAAGTTTCCTTTTCCTTTCAACTATCCATCCTCGAGTTCATTAATCTTGATATCAGCTTCATGTAGCGCAGTAAAAGATATTGCTTCATTTCGTTGCAATAGCCCCTTTCCATTTCTCAACATTCAATCTGATCTTTCTGCGTTTAGTGTGGACATTCTCTTCATCAACTTTACTTAAATATGAAGGACATCTAGGTAGCTTACATGGAATCTCCCACAAGAAAACGTTTCGAAATATAATTATAATATCTACACGTTATAAAATAATTGAAAAAAACTGACTGAAAAATATTAATGTAAACAAATAAATCGACCATCAATTTGGTTGTCGTATAGGTGGCCGTGCCCCGACCCGTGTTCCGTTTATCGATCCATCTGTGTTTTATTGTGTCGTGTGATTTGTATCGTATCTTGTGCACATTAAATTGTAATTTCAATTTAAAACTGTTTTTAGACATTTTTAGAGTGTTTGTGCTTTGAAAATAAATAGCAAATAAGCATATCCGCTTTAATAAATAACCTCTGCAAGCGGCAATAATTTAAATCCAATAAACTACCGCCAATCAGGGGGATAACTTTATTGGCTGTTACATATATTTTCAACTAATCACAGAGCGTTTCTAACGATTGCGCAGTATGAACTTACTGAATGACAAAGACCGACTTATGCGAGTTTTAAATAGCTCCGTCTTTTAGTTGTGGCTTCAATTTTTGGTTTGGATTAGCGATATATTAGTTTATATATATATGGTTGTGTGTGCAATTAATTCGAGTTTAATGTCTCGAGTGATGCGTTTTGTCTGTATGTTAGTCATTTAAGGTGGTCGAAGTTCTTGATAGAACAGGTCCGTGTGTTTGTACAGTGGTCCGTGTTTGAGTCGTCGTAGTGGATTATACCGTATGTTAGCTATACCTGCGGTCAATTCTGACCCCCTGATACCGTAATCATAGAACTTGCAAGAAAGCCTATTAATGTGTTGGTCTATATAATCAATGCTTGCCATATTATGTAACTCCGTGACAGGCACACGGTCCCATAATGTCAGGGAGAAAGTAGCCCGCAGGTATCTATTCTGTATGGTCTGTATATGTTTCAAGTGTGTCTTCGCTACGGAACACCAGACTGGTGCTCCGTAGAGAAGCGTCGGTCTTATGATTGTTTTGTAGATTGTGAGTTTGTTAGTCGGGCTCATGTAAGATCTGGTTCTGATGAGAGGATTCAGACTTTTTTGCGTCAGTATGTTTTTAGCCCTTATTGCCGCCACGTGCTTGGAAAACAGGAGTTTGCGGTCGAAGACTATCCCTAGGTATTTGACTGGGTCTTTCGGCGTAATAGCCACATTGCCTATGACTATAGGCCTCAAATCAACGTTGCGCTTGTGTGTCAAGATACCTAGTTCTGTCTTCGCCGCGTTTAGGGTGATTTTCCAGTCCCTATAATAGGGGGCTAGAAGGTTGAGATGTTGCATGAGGTTATCCTTTGCTACCTGCACGTCTGACGATTGCGAATAGATCACAGTGTCATCAGCGTACAGGGCAAAGGAAGTTGAGGGGTGTGAGGGAAAGTCAGCTATATAATGACTGAATATTTGCGGCGATAATACTGTTCCTTGGGGCACACCAGACTTGATGCGCCTTGGCCCTGAAGTGCTACTGTGAACACGAACCGAGAAAGAGCGATTCGCAAGGTACGACGCAATGAGGGATGCTAGATGTAGTGGCATGCCATGAATAGCAAAAAGCTTGTATACAAGCCCATTGTGCCATACCTTGTCGAATGCCTTCTCTATGTCGAGCAGTAACAGTGCCGTTGCCTTGCTCTCGTTGAAGCCATTGAGCGTATCTTGCGCGACCTTCGCTGCAAGCATAGTAGTGCTATGTCCACAGCGAAAGCCGAACTGCTCATGGGGCAAAATCCTCAGATTTTCAACGACACTGCTAATTCTCGACATTATGAGTTTCTCGGCTACTTTGCCCAACGTGTCTAGTAGTGATATAGGGCGATACGAGGCTGTGAGTCTCGCATCTTTGCCCGGTTTAGGAAACAGTATTATCACCGCTTTCTTCCAGGGAAGCGGAAAGTGTTGAAGACGTAAAATAGCATTTATGATGTGCATTAAGTGGATGACGGCTTTATTCGGCATATTCTTAAGAAGAATATACGGAATGCCGTCAGTACCGGGGGCTTTGTTTCCGGGTAGGCGTGCGAGAACCTTCTTGATTTCTAGTGGGGTGACAAGAAGTTTACCTAGTACCTCCGGGGCAATAGGATATTTTGTGGACGTAAAACTGTCCACTGCAGCGTCTACTACGTCGTGAAATGGTGTCGAGTTCGGTGTCTCGCTGAAGACGCCCTCCAGGTAGTTCGCGAAGGCCTCCGCTTTCCCGCCGTTATCGGTAATTGTATCTCCTTGATGCAGAATTTCAGGAAATTCTGCGGGGCCTCCTCGAACTCGCCTGGCGAGCTTCCACAGCGAGCCATCGTGACGGTTGATGGTATTGACATAGTCCATCCATTTATTATTCCTAAACGCTGAAATACGTGCCTTTATCTCCGCAGTGAGTGTGGTAAATCGTACACGGTCTTCGGCGACCCTAGTACGCTGCCACCTACGCCGGATACGGTTACGGGAAGTGATGAGATTTGTGATGGGATCTGGAAGTGTGTCAGTGAACGATCGTTTACTGACAGTAGGACAAATTGCGTCTCTGACGCGCTGGATATTTGTGACTAGAGCTTGCACCTCGCTCTCGAGTTCTGGGATAGAGTCTATCTGTCTTGGAACAACTGTTGCTTGGCTAAGCCTCGCTCGGAACTCCCTCCAATCAAGATTTTTGTAAGACAGGAAGGTCTCCTGTGCTACTTCTAGCCTAGAGCGTAGACTAATCTTGACTGGGAGGTGGTCCGAGTTGAGCTCGTCCAGCTCTAAGAGCTCTGAAGCATTAGTTATTCCTCGGGTGATAGCTATATCCAGGAACGATGGATTGAATCGGTTACCAGGATAATGTGTTGGATTTGGAGTTTGATGATAGACTAAGTCAATATTCTGCTCCACTAACCTGTGTAACAAGCGTCCGCTCCCGTTGGAAAAACCACGCCAACTCGCATGCGTTGCGTTTATGTCACCAATCAGGAGCGTCTTCCTGTCAGCAGGCAGCAGAGCAAGAATATCCTCTTCCTGGAGGCGGAGACCCGGGGGAGAGTAAGCGCCGACAATACGCAGGCCACCTTCCAGCTCGAGAGCTACATGCTCAATGATGGTCGTTAGGCCTACAACCTGCTTATAAAGGACTGACCTGTGTATCAGACAAGCCACGCCTCCCCCGCGTCGATCGGGCCTATCAAAACGCAGAACTTGTCTATCGTAGAATTTCAGCCTGAAACCAGCATCGATGTTGGTTTCAAGCAGAAATATTATATGGAAATTCGGATTAGCATAAATGAAATTTTTCAGTTCTCCGAGTTTCGAGCGAATGCCATTACAGTTCCATGACAGAACGTTAATAGGCATCGAGTATACTATATATCATAACCATTGAAGTCCTCCGTGAAGAACTTCATAGAGGCCTGTAGAACCTCTATTTTATTTCCTTGACAGGATTCGAGAATATCAGCGTAGTCGGTTAAAGCACGGAGTAATTCATTGAAGTTTACTAAATTGTTAATGCGATTTACTGCATTTTGCAAGTTGTGTAAGTTATTTACGCTATTTAAGATGCGATTAGGGTTGTTAGATTGAGCTTTTATTACAGTGTTATTATTGGCATTATTGTTTAAATTGGCTTGACCCTGACTAAGACTAACCTTTTGTTGTTGCGTTTGTCTTCTGTTTTGGATCTCAGGAAATTGTTGCTGGTAGTTATCTGCGGCTTCTCTGGACGTGCCGCCTTTGTTACTTTGCCAGGCGGGGTTGGATGGTGGCGGTGCAGGTTTGAACTCGTGCTTTTTCGTCTGGTTTGTTGATTGAGTTTGTGTTTGCTGTATTTTATACAAATACATAGGACATGTTGCGCTTATTGCTCTGTGGTCTCCAAAGCAATTTGCACATCTGATTACATTGCTGTTGCACTCTATGATCTGGTGCGGACCTGCACATTTAGAGCAGGCCCAGCTCCTTTGGCAGTAGGTCATAGAGTGCCCGTGCCCCTGGCATCTCTTACACTGCATTACAGTTTTAGTTGCTCTTCGGTTTTCCCAAGAGATCCTAACATGATTTAATAGTCTGCAGTCTTGGTTCAGCTTTCGCAGTGTAATTGATGCGTCTAATACTACGAAATAAAGCGGGACTCTTGTCTTCTTCATCTCGTAGGTCGACTTAACTGTAAGTCCATGCTTTTCGGCTAACAAATTTCGGATTTCCTCTGTATTGAATCCGCCGTCTAAGCCTCTCAATACAAAGGCGTGTGTCTTTTGAGTGGCGTCCGCATAGGAGTGGAATTCTACGCCTTCTCTCTCAAACAGACGCTTAAGATTTGCCCAGTCCTTAGTTTGGTTACAGTATATAATGACTGAGTTCCTCGTATACTTGAGGTTGTATTCTATAACGTGCATTTCATGTAAGGTTTGCCTAATGACTTTGTGGTCTTGAGCTCCTCCTTTTATAACGATGGGTGGCGGTAATGCGAGCTTCTTCTGCTGGGGTGTTTTAGGGGTTGGTTTCGGTGTCTTAACTGGGGGTGTCTTACTTTTCCTACGCACTTTACGCGCGGTAGAAAGTTGCGAAGAAGCAACGCTGGTTCTATCGTCATTATCATCAATTTCCGAGTCGGTTAAGGCCTCATACCTATTCTTAGTGGGTAGGGGCTCACCCCCTACGTCTAGTTGCACCATACGGATCCCTTTTTTGAAGGGGATCGTTTTGTACGGTGTTTTGAAGGGTGTCTTGTCCGTATCTTCGATTTCTAGGTGCGCAGAGTGAAACTGCGCAAGTTCAGTCGTCTCGCTGTTGCCAGGCGCTTTTTCATCGGCAATTTTTTGCGCTTCGCTTTTTAGGCCAATTTCTTTCGATGGCTCGGTCGTTACTACGTTCCCTAACTTTTGTTTTTTCGTGTTAGGGGACGTTTCAGTGCCAGTAAGTTTCGCATTATCTTTAATGCCTGACTTTTTGAATCCACAGTCTATCTTTGCTTGGACAGTGGCCGGTCTTTTAAATACGGCCTTATGATCTCTAGCAAGGTGTGTTTTCACGGTATCTATGGCTGTCTTCGTTTCGAGTTTCGAGCCCGTGTTTGCGTTGATTAGCAGCGGTATAATCTCTATACAACGGCCGCATTTAGGGTGTTTTCTTAACTTATTCAAGTATAGCTGAATGCGGCACTCGGTTAGGGAATTTCTTGAATCAGAGTCTATCGATATGACAGAGACGTCGTCATCCGTCTCACAAGACATCTTCTCAAGGTGGGTTCCGGGTTCCGCCCCGGAAATACTAAAAAAATCAGTGGCTCTACGACCCTAATTGCTTCTCTGTAGCAGGAGCACAGAAGTAACAATTAGTAGCTAGCTTTAATATGCTGCTAAATACCGGAAATAAAGACGTTCAAAAACTCGCAGGTCTCAATTTAACCTGTAAGATCCTTAACAGGTCTTGCTTCGCTCGGAACCGAAACAAGAATCCATGAAATAGATCATCCACCTACGAAATTCCGTATTTCGTGGCAAAATCTGAAGAAAAATGCTAAATTTTGAGACGAAAATTATATTTTATCAATTACCTGCCTTATTTAAACTCCTATCGACAAAATGTTATAGAACCCATTTCTACCTACTTTGACTGTATAAGATGCCCCACCATGCAGTTTGTGTAAATCAAAGGGTACATGCTTTTTGAGGTTAGAATACATTCTGCAATTCTTGGAGACAAAATTGCTAATTAGACACATATATTAATGATTTTTACAACCTATAGCGTAATTGTGGATACAAAATTGCATCCACCTCAAAAAACGTCCCAAAATTTCGTCAGAACAAGACAATACTGATTGTCAACATAAGCAGCTGATTGGGTCAGGGACAAGCCGCATGATCGTACATATAAAAGTTTTCTAATAATAAAGGCTTTAGCCTACAGAAATTGTTTCATAGTGAAAAAAATTAAACATTTACGACAGTAATGACCGTTTGCAATCAAAAGCGACCTTAAACTCAGTGTTAGAGATAATATAATATATAATTCAAGTATCGTTTGCCTAGCACTTAAAACGCTTGTTAACTCATCTTGAAATAGAAATATAGGAAAGGCGTGATATCAATTTATGAAGCAATCGCGAAAGTGCCCCAAACACCACCCCTCCCCCTTAAGGTTGAAAACACATTTCTATGTTTCCTACAAAATATCAGCATTTATTACAAAATTTTGACATTTATTATGTTCCTAAATTTTGACATTCTCAGGCGATAAAATAAACTGGAATTTTTTAATTAAATAAGTGCATAGGTACAATTTCGAGTTTTCACAAAATTAATGTGTGATAGTTTGAGCCTTCATGTGCTAACCAAAACTATACTGACCCAAGCCTGCCTGAGCCTCGCGACATTGCTTATGTAATTTATTAATATATTTAAAGCTTCTCTTAGCGCCCTCCCGCTAACTAACCAAATCGACCGCAAACCAACTACTATTAATTTAGGATTTTACGAAAGGCAAACGTTCGTCCTGGTTTGTGGATGAAACTCTGTTTTAGTGAATGTTTTGCCTTTTATATTGTCGCATTATATAAGTAATAAATGTTCGATTAATCATGGTTTCTATTCTCTTTTTGAATCAATGCCCGATTTCCAAAATAGACTAGACATTATAGATAAGGCTTAAGTGCCTTATTTAATGTTTATTATGTATTTAGATGAATGGCAGTTTTAAAGAAATAGAAGTCCATCGACTCAATGACGGTGCCATTCTTCTTTCCATCGAAGGATCTTCGTTCACTACGTACATGAAGGAAGAAGTTGACAGGCAAGTTATTTTGATCCGATTGTCACCTAAATATCTGTACCATCCTGTCAATTCATTCATTCAATCGATTTTGTTCCATTTTAGATATCGTATTGTGATCGGCAACCAAACGTGCGTATTCGAGAAAGAAAACGATCCTACCATACTCAGATCGCCCTCCGCCGGAAAACTCGTCAGCCTCCTGATAGAGGACGGCGGCCACGTCAATAAAGGCCAAGCCTTTGCCGAAATCGAGGTGATGAAAATGGTCATGACCTTAACAGCCGGCGAAGCCGGTGTCATAACCTATGTCAAGCGTCCAGGAGCAGTGTTGGACGGAGGATCTATTATAGCTAATTTGGAGCTGGACGATCCCAGTTTGGTGACTAAGGCTGTGCTATATAAAGGTATATAATATTCAGTGCAGTTTTGATTTGCTACCTGGCTTCGAACCCTGTTTTAGGAATAGTATTTTACTGTAACTAAAGACACTATTTTTATTATTACAGGACCATTCCCAGATATCGATACTTCGGGCCAAGGCATACCAGAGAAACTCAATCACATTCACAACAGTTACAAATGCATGTTAGAAAACACTCTGGCTGGATACTGTTTGCCCGATCCATACAACGTACCTAGGCTAAGAGAGGCAAGTCATTTAAAACCTCTATAATCAGTATCAAAGTTGCCTAATTCACATCTATCTTTACAGATTATCGAAAAGTTTATGTCTTCTCTCCGAGATCCGAGTCTACCCCTGCTGGAGCTCCAAGAGGTTATGGCCTCGATTTCCGGTCGCATTCCCATAGCCGTCGAAAAGAAAATTAGAAGGCTCATGTCCCTCTACGAAAGAAACATAACCTCGGTGCTAGCTCAATTCCCCAGTCAGCAAATTGCCAGCGTTATAGACAGCCACGCGGCCATGTTGCACAAGAGAGCCGAGAGGGACGGATTCTTTTTGGCTACGGAAGGCATTGTTTTACTTGTGCAAAGGTAAGAAATATGTTCAAAGTGTCTCGAATACTGTGAGCTTAATACAACCCTTCTCCAGGTATCTTTTTATATTTATGTTAGTTCGTTCGGGATGTGAGCTGTCCGAAGAAAAATACTGCAAAAGTAACGTCGAAAAAATCGGGGTTAAATGTGTTAATTGTAAAGGGCATTATCATCAATCATGTACTCTTAGAATTACCGGATTATAAGTGGTGAGTGGCAGTAAAAGTCAGGTTCAGTGTAAGTTCTTTTTCCTTGACTTTGGGCATTGCCTTGGGTTAGTTTTGTTTGGTTGCGCCCCGGGAGCGTGCGGAGGGACACGCGTAAATTGAAATATTAGCAACAGCAAATAGCAATTCGCTGGGGGGAACTGGTAAAAAAAGGAAGTGCTTGGACACCTCAATAGATTTGGAGGCGGAACAGACAGAACAACAGAAAATAAGAAAGCATACAAAGTATTGGAGTATAGAGAAAACATCACTAAAATGAGCAAAGAAGTAACTAAACTTATAGATTTGAGGTGTACTAGGAGTTACGGCCCCACGAGGAAATCAAAGCAAACCGAAAATCAAAGAGTATCAGATGAAGGTTGTTGTCCGGCAGTGCAGGGGCATGTACCTATACGGAAAGCAAACAAAGGACACCCGAAGGTCTTGTAAATGGCATAATTGACCTGTACAACAGAACTTTTCGTAGGAGGACGGCGCTAAGTGGGGGCCGCATGCCAACGTATTGGTGGAACCAGGACATTGCTGCGAAAAGGGCTACGTGTATCCAGTTTAGGAGATGGTTAACCAGAAGCCATGCAAATCGAATCTCAGAAGAAGAAAAGCTAGAAATAGAGTCTGAGTGTGGAAACCCTAAACGAGAACTTAAGAACCTCATCAGAAACTCGAAGAGAGAGAAATGGAAGCAGTTGTGCTGTAAATTGGACGATGATGTGTGGGGTAAAGCGTGTCAGATCGTGACTAGAAAATTTAAATTGCAGCAAAGAACAGCACATGCCGTGGAAACAGTTATAAAGCAAATAGGAAAGCTCTTCCCACAAGAGTATATATAGTACAGGAAGAGGATATTCCATTGTTCACGCAGGAGGAGTTGGATGCCAGCATAAAAAACGTAAAAAGGAAAAAGGTTCCAGGCCCGGACGGGATTTCACCTGAAATTCTACTTGCCTGCACTAGGGAAAATCAAGGCTATTTTCTGGAAGTATTCAACGGATGTCTAAGATCATGTAAATTCCCGGAAATTTGGAAGGTCGCCACCTAGAAAAGGAATAAATGGACAAATAACATATCGACCAATTTGCCTCTTGCATACAGCCGGGAAAGTGTTAGAAATGTTAAGCAAAGTTAGACTTCAGGAAGAAATAGAGCGAAAATCTTTAATTATCGAAAACCAATATGGCTTTAGGAAGGGAAGGTCTACTATAAGCGCAATATTGACGGTACAAGAGATTGCTAACGAAGTTAAGCGCAAGGCTTACAAAAATAGGGATAGTTGCTTTATGATATTAATAATTGATATACAAACCGCGTTTAACTCTGCCCTTTGGGAGGGCATAATTAAAGCTCTAACAACTGGGAAAATGGCAGCATATCTCGTTCATATAAACACTTCACCTAAATTCTATTGCAACCGAGATATAAATTTTTAAAAGTTTTAAAAAACCATAACATTAAAACGACTAATCATAAAATTTTGATTTTTTTTACAATCACATTAACACCTACTAGTGTATAGTAAAATAATTAAAAAAAAAATTTAAAAAAAAGACATTAAATTTTTCAAAGCGCAGTCCTCCACTACCAAAAATAACGTCTAAAAAAATAAAATATAAAACGACCGAAGGTTTACGACACTTTTCGTCCACAGTTTCAAAAAAAAACTAAAATATAGACATTTAGTAATATCCAATTGCGCATTTGCATATGAGCCAAATTTTTGATTTTGTTTTTAGCAGGGAGTAACAATTTTTTTTTTATTTCAAAAATGGAATTTTTTCTATATTTTTTCCGCTCCTCGAAAAAAACCCTAAACGACCCCCCCCCCCCCCCCCTTCAAATCGCACGAGTTTGCTGTACCGAAATATTTTGAAAATAGGGGATATTTTGGGGAAAATTGTGATTTTAACACCCTGTAAGTGATTTAAAAAATTTTATTTTTAAGTGGGTGACATGTACGTGGATCCCTTTAATCGTTTCTGTAGTAACAGCGAAAAAAATTTGCTAAAAAATAAGTTTCGAAAAATAAAAATTTTGATGTTGGTACTCTGGAAACGGGTATTTGGGGGCGCGGAGTTCAAATTTTTGGTCTAAAAAATAGCACGAGTTTGCTGTACCGAAATATTTCAAAAATAGGGTTTTTTTGGGAAAATATGTGCTCTTAACTCTCTGTATATTATTTTGAAAATTTTATTTTTATGTTAATAACATGCAGATGGACCAGTAATAAAAACGAATATTTTTTTTTCCAAAAATTATTTCTGAAAAAATCACGGGTAAAATCGAGATTTTCATTAAATCGGCTATAATTCGATAACGGTAAGAGTTAGAGGTACACTTTAAATGGGAAAAAGATGGGTCTCATCGGGTACTATAATGTGTCGTATCCATTTTGATTGTACGACGTTTCGTTTTTTGCCAAATCTACCAAACGTGATTTTTATATTTCCTTCATTAGCTCGGTAACAAAAAGAGATATCTGAAATCGGTTTGCGCCAGTAGCTGCGTCGTCTTTAGGTCGATCGAAAAGCTCCTATTTATCCCAAAGGCAACTAAACCTGCCAACTGGGGAAAAAATAAATATTACCTGTGGTGTCACGCAAGGATCGATATTTGGGCCTGTCCTATGGAGCATTTTTTACGATAGGGTGCTCCGCATACGGGTCGAAGAAGGAGTAAATCTGATAGGTTATGCAGACGACTTGGCAATCTTGGTCAAGGCGAAGGAAAGCGTCGAACTAGAGGAAAAGGCTTAACACGCCATGTTTCAGGTGATATCAACATTAGAAGAGATAGGGGTAAGAGTGCAGAGACAATTCTTATCACGGGAAGGAGAAAGGTGACAGATATATGTTTAAACATACAAGGAGTCCTAACGAATATGGTAGACAGTGTAAAGTACTTGGGCGTGACCATTAATGAAAATTTAAGCATGACAACTCATGTTAAAATAGTGACCAAAAAGGCACATAAAATGGCTAATTTGCTGGATAGACTTATGCCAGGAATTGGAGGATCAAAGGCTAGTAGGAGAAGGATTTTAGCAACATCTGCAGTACTGTATGCGGCCCCAACATGGCACTGGGCCCTGAAACACAAATGCTATCGGGACTTGGTGGGGAGAGTCAACAGAAGATTGGCGATCGCCATAACTTCATCGTATAAAACGACACCCATGGCGGCACTGGAAGTTATTGCCGGACCTGCTGGTAGAAGATTAAGTGGAGAGCGAGAGAGGAGGTTTTTCTGAAATGACAGGAGAGGTGGAACTAGAAAAGGATGGGAAGTGGATCACTATACCACGTAGGTGATAACGGGCCATGGTATCTTCGGGGGATATTTAAAAAATAAATAAATAAGCAGAAGGAAGGTGTTGGTTCTGCGAGGGTTGGGATAACCCTGAGCACGCCATTTTCCAGTGTGGAAGATTTGAGCAAGAGAGATTAAGAGCATCCATAATCGTGGGTACGGCTATAACAAAGGAAAATATTGCGGATAAATTACTGGAAACTACGGAAAACTGAGAGGCGCAAACGAAAATGTTTAGGGACATTATGGAAATTAAAGCAGGAGAGCAGAGAAGGAGGAAAAACGGTGTATGAGGAGCAAAGGTGAAAAAGTGCCTGAAGTAATACTTGACGGTAGTTCCAGGCGAGATAGCAGAATTTTCAATTGCTTTGAATCAAACAAGCTGTTTTCAAGTTCACAGTTTGGTTTTCGGAGGGGTTTGAGTACTACTGAGGGTATTCTTGATCTCGTGGCATATACCCGGAGTGCTTTTGAGCGGGGTAGCTATGTGTCATCAAACTTCTGTGATCTGAGCAAAGCGTTTGACTGTGTGTCCCACGAAATCCTCATCGCTAAACTGAGCAAGTACAACATGTCAGATTCAAGCATTGCATTGATAAAAGACTACCTTTCAAACCGCTATCAGAAAGTGCGAATGGGACACGTGGAATCAGAGAGAGGGTGTTTCCGTATTGGTGTTCCTCAGGGTACTGTCATGGGCCCTCTATTATTTTTAATATACATTAATAACTTGCCGCTGACATGTCCATCAGCGCACTTCACTTTCTTTGCTGATAACACAACAATGTCTAATTGCAATAAAGATCTTGCAACAGCCATGGGAGCTTCGTGGAATTCACTGTCGAGGGCGGAGCATTGGTTTCTCTCAAATCGATTATTTCTCAATGCAACAAAAACTCAATCATTGATTTTTTCTACTAGAGGGATTCCTGATGAAAGAGATAACTCTACAAGTGTTAGATTTCTCGGTGTTCTGCTTGATCCTGGACTTTTGTGGGATGAGCATACTAACTTTTTGAAAGGGAAGTTGTGCTCAAATATCTTCCTGTTCCGTGGACTGGCATCATGTGTTTCACAATCAGTATTGAAACAGGATTATTTTGCTCTCCACCACTCTCACATAATCTACTCGATATTGCTTGGGATCATAGCGCAGGTGCAAATGTTATTTTTAGATTGCAGAGAAGAGCCATTCGCATTGTCGCAGATATTCCCTATACAGCAGATTGCAGACAGGCATTTGTAAGACTCTATATACTTACACTTCCATTCCAATTTATACTTGAGAATCTCATCTATGTCAAATCTAATCTGCATAAATTTCGTGCCCATGCTGAGATCCATAATTTTGATACAAGAAATAGAGTAGATCTTGTTCACAACTTCCATCGACTTGAAAGATGCAGAGATGGACCCTCATGCTTATCAGTGCACTTCTTTAACAAATTGCCCCAAGTAACCAGACAATTGCCCATGTCTCAATTCCAAATTAAAGTAAAAGAAATTCTCCTGGCTGGTGCTTTCTATACCCATGCAGAATATCTGGAAGCTCACTTGTCAATATGTCTTAGATAATTTTGATGTTTTTTTTGTGTCAATGTAAATTTTGATTGTGACAGTTTTTTATTGTAAAATGTAAATTTAGTATAGTTTTTTTTTTGTATCTCACTTATGGAGAATGTTTTCTTTTTAATGTGTATGTTTAAAGATTACTATTAGTGTTTTACGGACTGTAGATTTTGACTATTTTTATTCTTATTGACTTGTGTAAATACTTTCTGTATCTTAACATGAATAAATTGAAATTGAATTGAAATTGAAATCTGAAGGACCTATACTAATTATTTAATAGGTAAAAATGTTCAATATTTCCATCAATTATCATCTCCGCCAGAAAATTTTTATATAAATTTACTTTTTAAGATGAACTCTAACATAGTCACTTTATCTGAAGGACTTATACAGTGTGACCAAAAAAGTATGCAACATATGGGAAACTTTTTTATTATTGGTTTCTCAGAAAATTTTATTCTTGATAAAAGTTGGTGCTTGCCCTAAAATAATAAATGAGTATTTCAAATTTTACGTACTGTTTTTAGTGCGGAAGCAAATGTAATTTTTCCGAAATCGCATCAAGAGTAAAGTACCTTAATTAATAAAGATACAGCAAAATCTTATAAGGAAAAGTACTTCCAAATTAAAAAAGTAATCTAAATATGAAATTTGAATTAAGTACATCAACTTTTTTCTTCTCGATATTTTCTTAAACGTTACGCCGCTGGAGAATGTTTGGTTGTTTTGTTATTAGTATACTTGCCAAGTAACTTCAAAATTTATTTAAGATAGAATTTAGTTACATAGTTGCATAATGTTGCAATTTTTCCAGAGATAATAACCAGTTTAGGTATCAGTGTGTTGCAAACACATTTAAACACTTTTGGTTCAAAATTTTTTCCAATCAAAATCATGAATCGACCCAACTCTTTTCATTTCATGTAAAACAACTAATAATTTATTTATCATTTGCACCCGATGAGTAAAATATGCCCAAGTATCCTAAAAATCCATATAAAATATTAGGTCTTGAAGAGTAGGCCATGTTTTTGGCATAAAAACAAATAAATAGCAATAATTTTACTGCCCACTGACATATGAAATTAATTATTATTGACTCAGTCATTCCAATTGTATTTTGTAATTATTGTGAACAATTATTTTGGACCAAAAGTGTTTAAATGTATTTGCAACACACTGATACCTAAACTTGCTTTTATCTCTGTACAAACTGAAACATTATGCAACTATGTAACTAATGTCTGCCTTAAATAAACTTTGAAGTTGCTTGGTAAGTATACTAATAACAAAAGAACTAAGCATTCACCGATTGCGTAACGTTTAAGAAAAAAATCGAGAAAAAGAGGGAAATTAAAAATTGACGTACTTAACTCAAATTTCATATTTATATCACTTTTTTAATTGGGAAGAACTTTTCGTTATAAGATTTTGCTGTATCTTTATAAATTAAGGTACTTTACTCTTGACGCGATTTCGGAAAAATGACATTTGCGTCCGCACTAAAGACAGTACGTAAAATTTGAAATACTCGTTTACTGTTTTAGGGCAAGCACCAACTTTTATAAAGAATAAAATTTTCTGAGAATCCAATAATAAAGAAGTTTCCCATATGTTGCATACTTTTTTGGACACACTGTATATAAAAAACTGACGATTAAAAAAATATACAAAAAAATGAAGACCATTCTACCAGGAACAGCTTTGGTATTTAAACCTTTTTCGCAACCCACGCAGTTTTCGTGATAACGCACAGACTCCTCTTAAACGGGCCACACTGTACATAATATGTAGTTCATAGATTAGATAGCAGAGGCGTGCAATGACAAAAGTGGCAGGGTAGGCGAAAATCACGAAGTTCAATTAAGTTTCCATCTATCATTACTTAGCAGCTCGCGTATTCTCAGTTGTGTCACGCTCTACACGCCCCGCCCCTTTAAGTCCCCAAATTCGAACGCGGGTTCGGTGCATCTCTTTTTAACACACGAGTGGATATGGTGCTATAGGAGCTCTCCCGTGCATAACATTAAACGCAAAAGAATAGAATTATACCGGACACTTTTTAAGAGTAGAGACAATATAAATGTTATGTAGGAAGATTAGTAGTTTCTCAATCGTTTTACTAATGCCTATAAATATTATTTATGCATGATGCAGATTTGTTTTAAACATTATACTTGTGCGATTATTTTTGATTTGGTTGCCCCTCAAAGGCGACTAAATGTTCAAGTTTTCTTCCCATATCTTCTAAAACTCATATTAGTATTATTTATATAAAAATCTAATTCCCATCATCAAGACCAATAATTTTCTACTAAAAAGAGAGAAGTTGTAGAATTTCAGTTTCATGACGTTTCTAGGAAGGGGTGGGGGTGGGAATGTGGAGGAAGATGGGTGGTAGGATGGTTAGGTTTTTGTTTAGGCTTTACTTTACAAACACGAAAGGAAGTTAACAATTAACCAAATTTTATAAACACCTCAGTAAACTCTGAAAAATGGTGTTTAAAACAAAAAAAAACAGTTTTTTGTAATTTTTGCTATGTTTTCAAATTGTTAATATTTTTTCCCCCTATGAACTCATCATTTTTGTATCTCGAAATTTGGTGAATATCTTGCTGAAATATTGACAAAAATAATATAATTTTGTGAAAAAATGGGGATGGGGTCAGGTTAACGCACAACCATTTTGAGAGCTAGCACACCCCTACAGTTGAATATATAGGGATGGGGTGAATTTTTGTTGGCCGCCCCTCAGTTAATATGTTGCCGTCAAACAGCAGCTTAGACCTAGCACCGGCTAGTACAACCATTTTAAGGCGTTTGAGGCTTTTTGGTGCTTTCAGAGCTTAAGGTCCCATTAAACACAACTAATACTTAAGTGCTTCTATTAATAACAATAGCAATAACAAAGATGTTTTATTTAGTTAATTAAGTACATTGAATTGTTTAAAAATTATTGAAGATGAATTTGTCTTGCTAGTTCTTGTAACCTTCTTTCTTGTATTTCACACAAAAATTTTAGGTGGCTGTAGTCGATTTTGTTTATGTTTAACATATTAAATATATTATCTATAGCTGGGCTAAACTTTGTTGGTCCATGTAGAGTAGACTATAAAATTGTGCAAAAGTAGGCGTTACACTGAAACTAAACCTTCTCGAATTGCATAATTTATTCTCTGTAATACTAATTGTCCTAAAATGGTTGTGCTAGGCTATGCTAGCTGCTAAGGCAACTCCTATAACAATTATCTTTACCAACACTCAAACACCAAAGAAGCTGTGCTAGCCAGTATTGCAATTAATAAAGGTGCGAGGGTGCTAGCATTAACCTAGCCCCCCCCCCCCCCTCACAAATTAAAGGATATCCTTATTACTATGAGTGTGCTAGCTCTAAAACAAATTGTGCTAGGTTGTGCTAGATCTTAAGGCCCTGTGCTAGCGTTTTGGAGAAAAAAATCAAAGCGGGGGGAAGGGGGCCGGTTAACGGATCTAATAATTTTTGAGTCTCGTTCCAAGAATATAATTTTTCGACCTCGTCCGTCTCCTACCGCGGAACCTATTTGCGGTAGGTTTCCGCTGAGGTCAGATTCGAACTCGCAGTCGTGGAAAACCCCACCAAGCCGATTATCTCCATGGCCTCTTTTGGTTACCTCAATAGGTGCCGGTAGGTTCCCAAAATATTTTCAATTTATATCGCTCTGGTCCGAACTGCTACACCGACGTCATCGATTTCGGCCGAAAATAAACTTTTTTTCTGGAACCTGCCCGGTAGGTGCCACGGGTCCCTAATGTTCAGATTCGGTGTTTTTGACCCCGGAGACTGGGTTGAGCTAGGTCTAGGCTTGCTGTTTTGACTGACATGCCAGCGTTAACCTGGGCCGACCGAATTCAACAGAATTTTCGTTTTAAACTGTTGGTGTGCTAGGCTAGAAAACTAGATCGGGAACAAGACGTAACAGCGCTAAATCTACTGAAAGAAAGCGAGTGCTCCCTAATAAAGGTACCTAAATAAATCGATATTCGGGAAAAATATCACGTAGCTCGTCGCGAATCTCATGAAATTGTACCCGATTATTTTAATAAACTACGAGCCTGTTTCGGCCAGCTAAAAATGGTAAACTTATATCTACTGACAAGAATAAAGCAAGCTGAATGTTAGATTTTGATTTATTTGTCGGAGCAACGAAAGTGATCTTAATTTTTGAGAATAAAATAAGTAAATTTTAGGTTTCGACCGAGGGGTAAACCGCAGCCTGGTTTGTGTACAATTAATATCCTTTTTCAGCTAAATATCCCTTAATTTCTCCTTAAATACCCAGAATTTCCTTTTAAATACCCATAATTTCCATTAATATCCCATAAATTTCCCATCATATCCCATTAATTCTCTATAATATCCCATTGATTTCCTTTAATAACTCATTAATATCCGGTAATATCCGGTAAATATCCCAATATTTTTCTTAAAATAACCATAATTTTCTTAAGATAACCATAATTTTCTAAGGCTGCTACTAGGTTTAAACACTTAAGCTGCATTTACATTCAATTTGAAGTCCAAGTCGAAGTGCAATTCGCAAATATGTCATTTGCATTGAACGAATTTTTAGGTTACGTAATTATACGTATGGAATGTTTTATTTTGTGTGTTGTAAATTGCCAGATAATTACAAATCATTTTTAAGAACAATTCCTCGTTGAAATCGTTTTTTCCAATTACAGTGCCTTCAAAAAAATCATTTTCATCAAAGTGAGGTCCTTCAAAGTCCATTTTACATGTGTGCGAATTGTTTGATGCAAATGTTAATTTATTCTAACACAAAATTGAAATTTACCTAATCTATAGATAAATTAGACCTGACCTAAACAAAGCAACATTAAGAATATTAAGATAAACAAAAATAATCTAACCTACAAATTTATTTTCTGCTTGCGTTTGGCAAGCAGCTTAACAAAATTCAAAGTGCACTTCAAAGTCAACTTCGAATTTTCTCCAATGTAAATGCTACGTGCTATCACCATATGAGAAGCAGGCAAATTTCAGCTTGAATTTGACTTCAAATTGAATGTAAATGCAGCTTTAAGCCGCTGAAGAAATCTTTTCCCGAGAGTTTTTCGGGTTATAGTTTTTCTTGACATAAGCACAAACAATATAGCTTGCGTAGCTATATTGTTTGTGACATAAGTGCGGGTGACTTTAATTTGGACTATCAGGTATCTGCATTAGGCTTATACTCCAAACTGACTCTGTTAAAAGACTTTATGGCATATTTTGATTTAACTCGGTTTAATAACATTTCTAACTAACATTTCTAACTCTCACAACCGTCTCCTTGTTCTTGCCAACTTCCCCTGGTCTGTTAGAGGGGAAGTGAATAGAAATGTACGAGAAGATCTGCGACCTCTTTGATTGGTCAGTTCCGCTGTTTCGCTCTCAAGAACGTAAATACTCCTACCTTTGCTGGTATACTGGGGATATTATTAAGCAACTGAAGGCAAAGTCTCGCCTGCACAAGAACTGGAAAGTTTCTAAATCTCAAACTGATTATAATGCCTTGAAAATAATTGGTGCAAATATCCAAATTAAGATCGACTTAGCGTACAACGAGGTCATTGCACAAACCATTGCCATTGCGAATGATCCAAAAAAAAAATCTGGAAATCTATTCGACAGAAGCAAAATAATTCTCGTATCCCCGGCGAAATATTTGTCGGCGACGCTGCCTTCGACTCTCCCAGCTGCATTGTGAATGATCCAAAAAAAATCTGGAAATTTATTCGACAAAAGCAAAATAATTCTCGTATCCCCGGCGAAATATTTTTCCGCGACGCTGCCTTCGACTCTCCCAGCTGCATTGTGAACGCTTTTGCTGATTACTTCAAAAGTGTCTATGTTGATCCCTCTTCTCCCAATGATTATTAACCTACTGATAGTGATAATGACAACCCACAAAAGATAAATATTCTTGCCCTTGACAATACAGACATCTTATCTGCTTTAAAAGGTCTCAAAAATAAGAAAACTGTAGGGCCAGATGGCATTCCGTCATTTCTTCTGCGAGACTGCGCATCAGTACTGGTGAAACCTATGCTCATTATGTTCAATCTCTTCATTTCCAGGGGTGTCTTGTCCGACCTATGGAAGTGCGGTCAAATCTGCCCTCTCTACAAGAGTGGTAATAAGAGCCATATTGACAACTATCGCTCAATATCCATTTTGTCAAACTTCTCAAAGGCCTTTGAGGTCTGCGTTTGCAATAAACTGTTCCATCAAATAAAACATCTTATTTCCATCCAGATCGACTATTACTAATTTAACTTCCTTTTTAAACACCGCCTATCATGCCATAAATAATAAGCAGCAACTGGACGTTGTGTACACGGACTTGTCGAAGGCTTTCGACAAGTTGAATCACAATATGGGATTTCATGACAGTCTGTTATGCTTCTTCGCCTCCTACTTGGGAGGTAGAAGGCAATTTGTCGAGTACAGTGGTTACAGATCTGAGGTCTTCCTTGCATCTAGTGGGGTCCCTCAGGGTAGTGTTTTGGCATCGTTTTTGTTCTCATTGTTTATAAATGACACATGCTATGGCATGTCGAGCCATTCCCTCCTCTCTGCCGATGATATGAAGATTTTTCGTGTCGTCCAGGGACTTGATGATTGTCAGCTTTTGCAGCGGGATCTTGACCGACTGAGTGTCTGGTGTGATCAAAACTACCTTCCACTCAATGTTCAGAACTGTAAGAAAATGACCATCTCCCTAATATATATAACACACAGCATTACAACTTCTGTGACGCTTCACTCCCTGACTTGGAGGCTGTGCGAGATCTGGGGGTCATTGTGGACAGGGGACTGACATTCAACCGGCACATTGCTGAAGTGGTGTCATCAGTTTTGAAAATACTTGGTTTTGTTACTAGGGCTACCTCCGAGGTTGTGAACCCAATAATAAGTATTTATAATTCATTAATAAGATCTAAACTTCTTTATGCGGCTCTAGTATGGTTTCCTGACTGTAATGTGCATGTGGATAGATTGGAGCGGGTACAGCGTAGATTCTTGAAGCTGCTTTCTTTCAGGGTTGATGGTGTCTATCCTCCCAGAGGTACCGACCAGGGCCAACTGCTCAATCGCTTTAAAATCTTATCCCTGAAACACAGCACTGTCTGTGCAAGCCTGGTGCTTCTGTATAAGTTGTGCAATGGTTCTGTTGATGCCTCGAATCTCCTGTCCAAGATTAACTTTTTGGTCCCCAGTTCAACACTCGCAGACACCTGGTCCCCAGTTCAACACTCGCAGACACCACACACCACACCAACATGGCTGGCAAATGGACCATCTGTAGGGCGTGCGCCTGGTTTAACATGATTAATAGTGTCCACTGCTTGGACCGGTTTAACTTAACTTTAAGAGGCTTTAGAGGGGAGGTGAAGTTGCATGTTCATCTTGTGTAGTAGGGTATTCTGTAATTATATTTATCTATACATCGTTCTTTGTTTTTAAAAAATATTGATGTTCAACTTCATTTGCCAATGTTGCTGTTTCTTAAGTTTTCTATATAATTTCTGTATATGATTTATGTCGGTCTTTTTTAAATTATACACTTTAATTCCAGTGGACCATAAAAAATATAAGTTTCATTCACCTTCGCAAAGTCCTCTTGTTTAGGCCATATGTAACTACTTAGGCCATCTGTAACTACCAAGTTCTTATTTTAAAAATTTCATGTAATACATATTTGGAGTAGTTTTGTCTCGAGTCTCGCCTCGAATTTTGCTCGGAATTTTGTTTAAAATTCTGCTGACATATCAGCCTTCATAATATAACATAGCATAGTATTTTTCTACTTCAATCACAACATTAACATTTTCTCTGTCATTTGAGTCCGAGCGAGAGTCCGAGTTTGAGTTTTTTTCTTCTGTGCCTTCATTCGACGAAAAATTTTCAGTGAGTAGAGTCGTCTAAAATAATTTCGTCAGAATGTTCATCTGTGCCCGAGCTCGAGCTGGTGTCATTTGCTTTGCGGAATTTTTTAGTATGACTTGCTTTTATTGCCTTTTTGACTTTCTTCTTTTAATTTATGTTATTTTCATTATACTTCCTTCTCAATTTGCTTTTTTTGTCGTCTAACTCAATGAGCATGCGACGCAGCGTTGCGCACCATCTCGTAAATTTGGTTATAACCCTTATAATTTCCCCGTAATATCCTCTAACATCCCCTAAATTTCCTCAGATTTCCTTTTTATATCCCATAATATCCTATAATTTCCTATTAATATCCCATTAAAACCTATAAATTCCCCTTAATTTCCCTTAATAACCCATAATTTCCTTAGACCTGTACAACAAATATCCCCATTGGTTTACCCCTCGGTTTCGACTTATTAATCGGAGCAAAGAAAATTATCTTAATTAGCAAAACAGAGAGATTTCGTTAAAGCTTAGTTCTTGAGCAAAGAAAATTACAGTTCGACGTAACTTCGTTAATGAGATAAACTAAGTTAGATCTCGGGTTTAATACCCAGATCGAAAAAAATTACGAATAGGCGTGCAATATATATGTAGTTAAAGAAAATAGGATGAAAGAAAATATAATAATAATAAGAACAAAGGTAAGGGAAGGTATCTCACATTAGATGATGACTTCTCGAAGGTCTTCCAGGAGGAAAGAAACCATGCACCCACTTCTCCTGGCGAAGAAAGACTCTGCACTCACTTCTTCTGACGAAGAAGAACTCTACACTCACTTCCTCTGACGAAGAAGGACTCTGCACTCACTTCTTCTGACGAAGAAGGACTCTACCAGTAACCAGAGTTAAGCCACGATCCAGGGACCAGATTCGCGTGGCCAAGGAACTGAGCTGGAAAGGCTCGTAGAAGTAACCCTGCCGGTCGAACCCTGTAGAACATCAAAATATTCAAGGTTCCACATGTGACTCATGACCAAAGGACATTTAAACTCAGAACAATCAAAATAAAATATCAAGAGAAAAACAGAGAATAAAAAAAATTACCTGTAAAGGGTTGCTATTCGACTAGATCGTTGGAACGCTCAGGTATATGCCTCGTGGATGGACGAGAAGGCGGCTGTAAAGGAATTAAGACGCAATTAAAATCCACTTACGGCGTCCCAAAATGGCGGCATTCATAGTAGAGAGAGAAAAAAAACAAAATCACTCACCTAGCTAGAGCAGCATTAAATCCCAGCTACGGAGTGAGTTCCAGACACTAACAAACGACTAAACAACGTAAGACAAGGTAAGGCCTGAGACTCTAAATATTAGTCGGTTGAAACAATCCCATAAGGTAAAACAAAAAAAAACTTCCAGCCGACCACACTGCTTGAAAGCATGGCAGTCTGACGATGACGTAGAGTGCTCTCTCCTTGAAAACTTTCCGGAAGCAGAAGCGCTCCCTCCAAAATTCCCACTACAAAACTACGACCGACCAATAAAGGTATAGCCACACGTCACGTGGTCAAGACCTGTCACATCCAATAATTTATCCGAAGCGATTTTGAAAAGATGGTGCCGGATTTTTGGTACATTGGTTTGCACCATAATTTTATTCGAATCTATATATCTCCTTTCTTTACTTTGAGATATGAAATTCAAAACAAATTATGATTGAAATTAAAAATTTGAAAGAAAATTATGAAAAAATTATGAAACTTCTCCAAACAGTGGCTCTCGGCAACTTCAAATAGAAAATGATTTTTATAAAAAATAGAAAAAACGAGGTACTTTACTTAATCTGTAAATATGGCTCTTGGCACATAAACAATAATTTGACGTAAGTTACGTCTCAATTAATTAAAGATATAGATAAGATAATCACTATCTCGCTTTGAGATAGGAACTTAGGTAAACGATAAAGGAAAATAAACCAGGTAAATTTACACACATGTGCTTAAACCTCTTTCATATGCAAATTAATGCCGGTACATCATTGATCAAACGTGACACGATAAGTGATAATAATTATAGTTTGATGTTACAAATAAACTGAAAGATTAATGAAATAAGCCTGAAAAAGCCATGATCAACAATACTACTAAGGAAAATTCAGCGAAATTCTACTCAAATTCAATTAACTACCTTTTACAGGAACATATAAAACTCGCTTTGAGAATCTGCCAGGTAATACTGTTCAATTTAACTGAAAATATGTAAAATCATATGTATGACCACTAAACGATGAAATAATTACGTTCTCTATATATTTGGATTAAACCATTATCAAATTACACGAATTTGACCAATAAGATGCCCAATTATCCACCAAAAAACGGTATTCAAACCTAAAGGTCACCATACAAAATTAAGTTTGCTGAAATCGTCAATCACTCCGAAAGTGCAATATAAAAATGCAAAATTATAATTAAGTGAATTGGAAACAATTATTACTTATATATTTGAAAAATGAAAAGACTATTGAAAAATATGCAGGATGAATAAAATATTTTGAGATCAGAAAATTAATAACACTTACAGCGTCAAACGCTCTCACCAAGATGACCCACCTTCTTTTCCAAACTTTGTACGTTCTACCTATTTCGATTTTCAATGCTCTCATTGGACAATTTAAACCATGTGACAACCGCTATCGGAAACCCGGCGTCAAACTAAGGAAACACTCAACATACGCTGAATGTAGCAATCTATTGTAGATTACATGTTTAAATTACAGGTATTGAACAACGCACTACGTCCTTCAATTATCAACTATATACGAGATAAGCCCGTTTCCGATCAGATGGCATTCACTCAACAAAGAAATCTGTAATTACACGAATTCGCGAATTATGGATATAAATCTGCGTATCTGTTCTCCTTAAATATTTAATTGTGCGAAATATACCCATTCACAGATAGGTGTCACTGCCGATCAATATACTGATAGACTTTAGTGGAGCGGAATAGATTGATATATGATAACTTATATTCCGTTACATTTTAAGGCAAAAATTGTTCAACATTTCTATAAATTATCATTTCTGCCAAGAAATTTTTGTATGAAATGACTTTTCAAGATGGACTCTCTAACCTTCTATATCTAATAACAAAATAGTCATTTTATGTGAAGGACCTATACTAAACAATTACCAATTTCATTACAGATATAGAAATGGTATAAGAGGTCGCATGAAGGCAGCCGTGCAAGATTTACTAAAGCATTATTACGACGTAGAAAGCCAGTTTCAGCAGGGATCTTACGATAAATGCGTTTCGCTCATAAGGGAAAAGAACAAGGACGACATGAAGATCGTGTCGGCTACGATCTTTTCTCATGCTCAAGTATGTTATTAATTTAATTATTAGTAAACTTTGGCTTGTAGGTTTGGTGGAATATGGTGTTATATTTTACAGTATTAAAACATCACGTTTTAGGTTGCCAAAAAAAATTTGCTCATTACAATGCTCATAGACCACCTTTGGGCCAACGAACCGGGATTGACTGACGAATTGGCTCCTGCTCT
The DNA here is from genome assembly GCA_016904865.1 of Pissodes strobi. Lineage (NCBI taxonomy): Eukaryota > Metazoa > Arthropoda > Insecta > Coleoptera > Curculionidae > Pissodes > Pissodes strobi. The sequence goes on from MU185152.1 coordinate 110,538, forward strand.
AACGGAACTCACCTCTTTGAATAAGAGTGAACATTCCAGGGTTGCCTTAAGGTATGTCCTTAAGCTTTGGGTTATCAACACCTTATTGTTGTTAATAATTTTTTTAGGGCAAGACAAGTCCTTATTGCCGCCCACCAACCCGCCTATGAACTTCGTCACAATCAAATGGAAAGCATATTCCTGTCCGCGGTCGATATGTACGGGCACGAATTCCATCCGGAGAATTTACAGAAGCTCATCGTCTCCGAGACGTCGATATATGATATTTTGCACGACTTTTTCTATCACATCAACAAGTCTGTGTCCGGTGCCGCTTTGGAAGTGAGTATAGATATTTGCAAATTTGGGTAACAAATGTTACAAAATCTTTATTTTAGGTTTACGTGCGACGAGCGTACACAAGTTACGACATAATAACTCTTCAACATTTGGAATTGAGCGGAGAAATTCCGGTCGTACATTTCCAATTTCTGTTGCCTCCTTCTCATCCCAACAGGTTGTCAAAGTTGATTAATAATGGCACACCCGAAGCAGGTAAAGTTGAAGTTAATACGGACTTTTATCAAAAATTTGATCTCAGGTTAAAGGGGTTTCTCTTATATGAATATTTTTAATTTTAGACGACGTCATATTGGAGCTACCCACCGTAATTGATACATTCCAAAGAACCGGCTGTATGGCAGCTTTTGATAACTTCCATCAGTTCGAAGAGTACTCGGATGAAATTTTTGACTTAATCGAGGACTTTTCCAATCCCGCCGTCATAAACGCCAGAGATTTGAATGCTGTAGAATCAGGTAGAGCCTACAATTGAAATTGTTGATATCTCACTTTAATAGTCATTTTTATGTATTCAAAATGTTTTCTCGCTATTTTAGGTTCAGAGTCGAGGAAAAACTCAACTTCGATAAATGTGAGCTTATCAGTAGATGGCCCCAGGGCTGTCAGCATTGACGAGAATGTTGTCCATGAGCCCATACATATTCTCCATGTGGGTATCAAGGATGACGGTAAGCAAACACCTATTAAGACTTCCTATTTTTTAAATTTAATCACGTTTTTTCATTCTTTAATGCTTCCCTCCTAGTCCTATTTCTAATTGGTCTTCTTTCTTTATAGGTGACAAAGACGATTCGACAATGAGCAAATTATTCCTAAGCTTCTGCACCAAGCACAAAGAGGAACTCATTGCCCGAAAAATTAGAAGGATAACATTCAGTCCCTTAAAACACAAACAGTTCCCGAAATTCTTTACATTCAGGTAGGCCCGATAATTTACATTTCTGTATCTGCTCTATACAGGGTGTCCGGAAATATCGTTCGAATAATTCATTTAAAGAAATATTTTTCATAAAAACCTGTGCCCGGAAATGGATAGTTTCCAAGATACAGGGTGTCAAACTTAAAAAAAAAACGGTTTTTTATTAATATCTTAAATATGCTTTTACTGGTTTTGTTGAAATTTGGTAGTGTTATCTGTAATAATAAGGGGCCCATTTAGCTTTAATTATTATTATTATTATTATTATTATTATTATTATTATTATTGCGAGTAGCAGTGAGCGGAAATTCCGATGAGATGTTGCATTGTGCTAAGTCTATACTTTCACAGTTCGTTTATCACAGTTTAATCACACTTTTTCAGTCATTTATTTATCACAGATTGTTATTTGATTATTTAATTAATTAATTATCACATTTAAATAATTATCACAGTTCAGAGATAATGCACCAAGGTAGAGTTAATTGACTGGAGGGTCTTGTCTAGTCTGATTTTAAAGATGGTTTTGTTAGGTGCACTGATGGTATCGTCACTCAAGGCATTCCAGGTGTAGACGACGCAATTGAAAGTTTTTTCTTATCATGCCCGAACATCTCTTTGTTTAATTTCATTGAATGGCCCCTTAGATATTCGTTGTTGTTGAATGTAAATATATTGAGATTTAAATCAGGGGAGTAGTTGTTGTTTAAGATCTTAAAAGTTTCAATTAAACCCCCTCGGTCAGCGGTCTCTTTGAGCTAGTAGATAAGCAATGACAGTTCTACAGCAATTTCGACCATTTTTTACATGTAAATCTCCATAAGAAAATCTAAGGTCCATCCTGGTAATTTTTGTTCCCAAGTCGTCGACTTGAGCTATCGTATATTTTAGGGCGTGGCACCTCGCGACCGCATGACGTCAGATCGTGGGAAATTTTGATGACCGTTGGAACTTTTTCGCCGACTTGCGCTATAGCATATTTCTCAACCATCCTCGGAATCTCGGCCATCAATCATCGGAACATCTCGGCCATCCTCGGAAATACCTAAATTAATAAAAAGTTTTCGAGTCTTGTGGGGATCGAACCCCGAACCTTCGGCACGCGGGGCTAGCACGCTACCACTGAACCACTGAGCCATAGAGAATTGTTTTATAAAAAGCGTATATAGGACGCATTCAGAGAAATGTTTGTTCAATAGAAATGTGCTACTAAGATATTTGCATAGCGGGGGCCAATGAAATATATATTACAAGGGAACTATAATTTTATGATTAGGGCTTGGATATTTTTAAATATATTTTAACTATGAAAAATAAATAAAGTATGTTATATCGCCACGAAATTTTTGACTACCGCGTGAAATATTAAAAATGGCAAATATTAGTTCTATATGTAGGTACTTTATGAATGAGAGAGAATAAATATAGAAATCATATGGAGCTAGGTATATAAAATGTACATAGTATTTTGTCAAAATTAGGCAGTTAGATTTTTAAAAAATAGAAAAATAAAGAGAGAAAGTATTTGATTCGAAAAAGCTCTTAGATACTAGTGTAATATAATCGAGATAGCTAATATAAAATAATATTTCCTACATCCCAGTGATGGATCAAAGATTTTTGTAATTTTCGATCCATGCCACGTGCTAAAATTATAAAGAAATATTTGGGCTAAATGTGATACCTTTATAGACACAATTGGCGATATTGATCTTTAATTTTATCAAAACTGTATGACATTCAGGAAGTTGAATTATTTCGTTTTGGAACAAAGCTTCGAAATGCACACATGCAGAGGGAAAAACAAAAGATGAAGATAAGTTTTTTTGTTCTTATACCTAGTACCCTTTAATATATTTTATACATTTTTCAAATTGGCTCGTTGCCAATCGAGTACTTACAATTATTTTTTATATACTTATTCGGGTTATAGAGTTTGCAAATATTCTGTTAAGGAATTTTTTAAAATACTTAATAGTTGGCAACTTGCGAAAGTGATTATCGAATTATATATTTTTTTGCTACAAATTCAAAAATCAAATAACCCAATTTTCTAGCTCACTTCATCTATATGTATTTTTCTATTTTGGCCTATGTTAAAGTAGTGTAACCTATTGATTTGAGTGGTGTAACACTCACTTCGCTATATACATAACGATCACTTCGCCAATACATATTTTTCTATTTTAATCCAAACATCTGTCACCTGCCATACGTAACCCTTCACCTGTCCATCACCATTTGTAATACGTCATACACCATTTGTGATACGTCATACGCTATCTATCGCCAGTTATCTTCCATCATCGGCGACTTATCCACTTTACTTCAACCTAAGCAAGCTTCAGACATAAGAAAGTTTGATCTTATACATTGTTAATGCATAGTATTTCATTTCTTACACTTCTACTTGAAGCTCTTCCAATTCTTCCTCTGCTACTCTTATTTCCTTTAATATGAGGGGACAAAAAAATCCTAATTGTTTCAATTCGATTACAAACTGCAATACATTGAAATTTTCAAAATATTGACCACATGTGGGCACAGCTTTTGAATATTGCGCTGCAGAGTGTCAATAAATTGGTGTAAGTCAAAGTATATATCAAACTCACAACGTCTTATCGAAAGTATATGTACTGCTTCTTGCTACTATTTCTGGTAAAAGTAAACTCTTGCTCGAATTAAATAATGTCGAGGCCTTGGTGACCCTTATGCTTTATTTCAAATTATTTTGTTGAAGTAGCTTAAGATATACAGCCATACATAATAAAATTTGAGTAACATATAGCTCTTTTAACAGCTGTCTGTAAATAATTGGATGGTAAAAGTGTACTAGTATTCGTTTCATTCATCCTATGGTGTTGTTTATTTTAACTAATGATAACCTATTCAGCTGTTTTTCTTCGGTATTGCTTGCAATATACCAATAATTATTGTAATGATGAATAGAAAATATTTTAGTCTATAAGAAAAGAAGATTAGCAGCCGTAAATTCAAAAAAAGGAAAACAGTGAGAAACATTGGGTTTTAGAAATTATGGCAAAGCCTTTATTTAAAAAGTTATCATATATAGCTAGATATTTATTTTTTCCTATTTTTAAACATTTTAATAAATTTGGAATAATCTCAAAATATTTATTCTAAATTTTCGTCGAAACAGATTTCCAAAAGTTTTGCTTCGGGAATTGTTATTTTAGTAGCACTTTATTGTTTCATATGCAGAGTGATTCAGACATAAGTGTAGCATTATAACACAAAATATTAAAGTATAAGCAACTTAGCTGAACTTTATAATTGAAATATAAACATATAATATTATCAACAAACGTAAAATTTCAGCGTAAAATATTTCCATGGTAAAGAAACATTATTTTTACGCATATATTTAATCATAAAAGAAACAACTTTTTCATAATAACAAAAACGCAAAACTTATATTCATTTCATCGTCATTTAGACATGTAACAAATTACTCGAAATAATATCAACGTAAAATATACCCAAGGAAAAGTATTAATATATTTATAGCATCACTTATCTGTAGAAACATCTAAGACAAACTGATTAAGATTTGAATAGTATCGGGGCGACTTATATAGTTCAAACAGATCCCAGAACTAAAGGTTTATATTATAAGCATAATATGTATGAGGCAAATAAAAATAATATGGATTCCTCCATTTTTCAATGGCACTTTTAAGGCTTTGGACAGTTAATATATAATATAAAGTGCTACTTCATATATTGGTGTGTTTAAAAATGTTTGCAAATCCTCAAAAGCAAAATATTTCAGATTGCCCATGATTTAATCATAAATGAGCCTTTCTAATACATATGTATATTACGTAATCAATAGAATAACCATTATGCCATCTACCAACAATTTTAGGTTATATTAGGATTCGAGGCCTTGGATGATGTTAAGAAAAAATGCATGCGTATATTCATTTATTAATCTATACTTCGTAGTTTATTTACATCTTCAACAATTTTATATTTATTATAATTAATACATTCTAACGTATCAATCCCACTATGACTATCTATAACAAAACACAAGTAAGTGCGTAGTTAAAAATTAACATCATATGCATGTGTTAACTTAATCAGTAGATATTTATTATCTGGAGCTTCAAATAAAAAGATGTACCCATCAAAGCTATTAAATAGCATCAAATACTTCACTTAACCCACGAATACATATGAAACAACACTACGTACTACTATTAATGAAATATAACTTAGAGTATGAGAAGTAAAGTATGTCTTTAATGGTGGTGTATGGTTTAATCATGTTTAATTTCCTAGACTAGTAGAAATTATTTGCATGTACCTCCTTTTACAAATATAAATATAAGTTTCTCAAAAATTGCTAATATGAAAGTATGCATCGTAGAGAGAGTTTGAAAGTACCTTAGTTGATTATAAGGTCACAAATAATGAGTTTCGGTTATTTTAGAGAATATTACCCATGTTGAAACATATCTATAGATGTCATGAACGTGTTTACATCGATGTAGTGAATAGCCCAAGCTCGTGATAACTAGAAGCCGATCTCAAAATATAAGGAACTAATAAAACCACTCTTGACGGACGAGATTCCGAGGATGGTTGAGAAATATGCTATAGCCCAAGTCGGCGAAAAAGTTCCAACGGTCATCAAAATTTCCGACGATCCGACGTCATGCGGTCGCGAGGTGCCACGTCCTAAAATATACCATAGCTCAAGTCGACGACTTGGGAACAAAAATTACCAGGATGGACCTTAGATTTTTCTTATGGAGATTTAAATGTAAAAATGGCCGAAATTGCTGTAGAACTGTCATTGCTTATCTACTTATATTTCAAGTTTTCTGATGTCCTCTTCAAAGAGCTGTGATTCGAGAGAAGGATTGCAATAGAGTTTGGTATCATCGACGAAACAGGAAATGTTGGTACCCACCATTATCTGACTTAGATCACTCAGATATGTTATAAATAATAAAGATCCGATGACCGACCCCCGTGGGACACCACTGATAACTCGATTTGAGGATGAATAAGCACCATTCACCCTCACCTGAAAGGCAAGATTTGTGAGTAATCTCTCTATAAATGTCAGCAATCTACCTCGGATACCAAAATACTCCAGTTTGTACAGTAATCTTTGAAAAGGAACCCTGTCAAAGGCTTTTTCTTGATCAAAATATATAATGTCTACTGGTCTGCCTTCATCATATTCTTTGGTCCAATGGTTTAGAGATTCAAGTAGATTAGAGGTGGTAGACCTTTGAGGCAGGAATCCATGCTGTGTTGAAGGGATCACCTGATTTAAAATAAGAAAATTTGTCATTTGTGGCACTATAACTTTTTCTAGTACCTTGCATAAATGACAGGTGACACTGATTGGTCTGTAGTTGGCTGGATCATATTTATTTCCCTTTTTATAGATAGGGATTACATAATATGCGTTGGCCCAATTTTATGGAATATCTCCGTTGTTGAGGACATCCTGTAGACCCTTTGCCAGAAATGGAGCCAAAGTTGTGCTACATCGTTTCAAAAATAATGAAGGTATGTCATCCGGTCCTGGACTGGAATCGGGCTCGGGTGAATTTAGTGCTTCTAAAACCTTTTCCGCGGTAACTAGTCTATGCGAGATCTCGTTTTTTACTCTAACTTGAGCGGGAAACTGCGGCATGTTTAAAAGTACTTCATGTGTAAACACTTTACAGTGTTTTGTTGTTAGTTATTAGTTCATGATTTGTTGGGTCTTTTAAATCAATTTCTCGTTTAGTACTATTTAGACTGCGTTTTATATAGTTATAAAAGTGTTTATCGTGTCTTTCTAGCAGGTTTTCTTCAAATTGTGATTTGGCATCACGGATTAATTTTGTTAGTTTATTATTCTGTTGCCTATATAGTTCATAGTTTTTTGCAGTACGAGATGCTTTATATTTGTGCCAGAGCTTCCTTTTTAAATCTACTTCTTTAAATATACTATCATTCATCCAGGGTTTTGTTGCATTGTGCTTACAGCTTTCTAATGGAAAAAATATCTCGATTGTTTGCTTTATTACCCTTTCAAGTGTGCTATATGTAACTGAAGGATGTTCCATATTACCAGTGAGTTTCTCGGTCAGATAATTATTGACCTGTATATATCTATCTTTCCAGAATTTTCGTTTTAATATTTTTTTGGTAGGTTGATTAAGTATCTGCAGTTGTGCCACTGCGGTAATAACTAAGTGATCACTTTTACCTAGAAATTAGTTTTTGATCACTTACAAGTAGCAAGTCGAGAAGAGAAGCTTGGTTTCTACGAAATCTGGCACATTCCTTGACCAGCTGTTGATATTTGTTGAGAAAGTCTTTGCTAAAGCATTATTTGCAATTACATTAAGATTATTCCGGTTCATTTCTGGGTAGTTAAAATCCCCAAAAATAAGGGTGTTTGGATTTGACCTGTATATGCCATGGAGAGTGTCAGTCAATACTGTATTATCATTTGGCGTGATGTTTGGTGGTCGATAAATACATCCCAGGAGAAATGTTGGGTTTGCAAGGACCAAATTGATCCAAACTGCATTTATGGAGGTTGACATATGATACTGATTGTTTGAACTGGATATTGTTTGTATCCCATTCGTAGAATTATTATTCATGATACATGCTCCACCTCCTCTGTGACTAGACTAGTTCTGTCATCACGATAAATCTTGTAGCCTGGAATGTTGATTAACGAGTCAGGAATAGTATCATTTCACCATGTTTCCATAAGCATTAATATTGAGGGTTGCTCTTTTTGCATAAACACCTGGATTTCATTTAGCTTGTTGGTAAGTGAGTGTGCGTTGGTATAGCACATTGAGATCTCAGTTAGTGCAGTCGGATTTGGTGTTTTTAGTTTTTTTATGCATGATCTTTCTGGTTTTCAAGAACTGGTTTTTTTATTATTTTTGGAATGCCCTTAATATATTTGATTTTTTAGGTTTGACTCACCTGAAGCTTTTCTCTGTTCGAGCTCTTTTAGTACATCCCTCTGTGCTTGTGTCTGATTACCAGTATTTTCCAATACGTGCTTATTTTTTAGTACCTTAAACGCTTCTTCCTTTGACGCAAAGATTACTCTAATAGGGCGACTCTTTTGTGGGTTGTAGGTACCAACCCTAAAGTTTTTTTATGTTTGTCAAGTCGGCCTCAAGGCAGACAGAGGTTAATATGTCTTTGACAACCTTGCTTTCTTTTTCCCACCTAACTTCCTTGGTATTTGCTTCTTCCTCTTGGAGTCCAAAAATAAGCACATTTCGGGTTCTTAATTCTCTTTCCTGAATTTCTTGAATTACTGGTTCGACTGTGCCTTCAAAAGGTTTTCAAATTAGTGAGTGACCACTTACCATAGGTTGGTTTTCTAGTTCTGACAACTTTTTCTCAACTGGTAGCAATTCTGATTGTAAAAAATGTAAAACATCAATTGTCTCCTTAAAGTCTTTAACTTGGGATTCCAAGTTGTTTTTAAGTTTGAAATCTGTGTTGTGAGGAGATCGGTTTGGGTCTGGACTGAGATTTGCACCATTTCCGTTATTTTTTGACTTGCTGGGAATTTTTCGATGTTTTTTGTGCATTGTTCTAATTGCTTTTGGAGGTCACCAATGTCTTTTTTTAATTTCGGTAGTTCGTGTGGTTCAATTACTTTTTGAGTGTGCTTTATGCATTGTTCTAATTGTTTTTGGAGATCACCAATTTCTTTTTTAAGTTTGGGTAGTTCGTGTGGTTCAATCCTGCAGTCAGCACAGAAGTACATGAGTTGCCTTTGGCTAAGCGCAATAGCTCTAGATTCAGTTGGGGTTATGTTTGAGCAGTTCTTACAAAAAAAACGACTTTGCATACATTACAGGGAGCCCCGAAGGGCTCTCCTGGTTTTAGGGGTGACGATGTACAGATGCAGGATTTTTTTTGCATTTTGAGCAAATGAGGACCATAGCCGTGTCTATGATTCTTTGTTTTATTATTTCTTATACCGGATCCTTCCGAGAAAGTTGGGGTTTTGATATGATTTGATCAGTATTTTATGAGTTTTTATTATGTTAGGTTAGAGCTACTAATATTTTAATTGTATGGCTTTCTTATAAAAATAATATTTGGGCTGCATAGATCCACATTTATTAGGTGTTCTAAAGTTAAGATGATTTTAAAATGTCCTTTAGTTTTCACGATGAATTGAGATTTCCCGACACTGTAATTTCTAAACCGCTCGCCAAGCATGCGCGAATATTATTGACAAAACAAACTGTGCGCCACTGGCTTTTTTAAACATTTTATATTTTTTTCGTATTAAACAACTAAAAATGCAACATTTTTGCCTCCTGAATTGGTTTTGTATCTTGCTTCGCTTTCGAGAAAAAAAATTAAAACCAGTTTATTACATTTCCAAACTTTTTTTAAAAGTCGGTTTTTTATTAATATCTTAAATATCCATTAACCGATTCTGTTGAAATTTGGTACTCTTGTCTGTAGTAATATGGGACTCATTTAGCCTTAATTAGATTAAAAATATAAAGTCCAGTGGCGTCCCGGGGAGCATCATACCGAATATTATTGACAAACAAAATTTGCGCCACTGGCTTTTTTAAACATTTTATAATTTTGTCTTATTAAACAACTAAAAATGGAACATTTTTGCTTCTTGAATTGTTTTCGTATCTTGCTTCGTTTTCGAGAAAAAAAAATCAAAACCAGTTTATTACATTTCCAAACTTTTTTTCAAAAATCGGTTTTTTATTAATATCTTAAATATCCATTTACCGATTCTGTTGAAATTTGGTAGTCCTGTCTATAATAATATGGAGCTCATTTTGCCTTAATTAGATTACAAATATAAAGTCCAGCGGCGTCTCGGGAGGCATCATACCAAATATTATTGACAAAAAAACTGCGCCACTGGCTTTTTTAAACATTTTATATTTTTTTCGTATTAAACAAGTAAAAATACAACATTTTTGCTTCTTGAATTGTTTCCGTATCTCGCTTCGTTTTCGAGAAAAAAAAAATCAAAACCAGTATATTACATTTCCAAACTTTGTTTTAAAAATCGGTTTTTTATTAATATATTAAATATCCTTTTACCAATTGTGTTAAAATTTGGTAGTGTTATCTGCAATAATAAGGGGCTTATTTAGCCTTAATTAGATTAAAAATATAAAGTCCAGTGGCGTCCCGGGGAGCATCATACAGAATATTATTGACAAAAAATGTGCGCCACTGACCTTGTTAAACATTTTATATTTTTTTCGTATTAAACAAGTAAAAATACAACATTTTTGCTTCTTGAATTATTTTCGTATCTTGCTTCGTTTTCGAGAAAAAAAAATCAAAACCCGCTTATCACATTTCCAAAATTTTGTTTTAAAAAATCGGTTTTTTATTAACATCT
>MU185153.1:0-83447 GCA_016904865.1 Pissodes strobi
GATTTTTCGGTTCGAAATGGAGGAAAACTTATTGGTCTGATATATGATTGAGTAGCAAATTAAATTTACTTTGCAAAAATGAAATGGCAAATCCAGGTCCGTAACAGTTACAGTAAAATGGTTTACAATCTTTAAAAATGGTTTTTTAAAGGTTATGTTTAGATAACATTTTGTTCTCCGGTCAGGTATATGCTCTCCTACGTTTCGACCAGAAAAATCGATCACCAGAGATCTTTTTTTGAAAACAGTTCTGCATACAGGTGCTTTAAAATGCCACCATTTATTATATAAATAAATATCAAAGGCATTTTTTCAAAGAGTTTTTCTAGTTTTAATCATCTCCTGATGATGCTAACATGGTTAGCGAAACGCGCGTCGAGTGCAAATATTCCGTTTCGGTATTGTGGATAAAACTCTGTTTTAGTGCATGTTGCCGAAGGTTCCAAACCCCAACGTAGCAAAGAGTTTTTTTTTTAAATGTTTAATAAGCGGTAGTTGTACTAAGCTTTGTAGTAAGCTTTGTATCATAAGGGCCTATTCTTTAAGTATTTTTTCCAATGAAATGCTTTTCTTTTCAATACCTCGTTTTTTTGTAAATATATTTAAAGGGTCAAATACACAAACAAAACAGAGTCTTACGAAGGACTATTTCTTCAGATTTTCATAACGATGGATTTTTCGGTTCGAAACGTAGGAAAACTTATCTGTCTGATATATGACTGAGCAGCAAATTAATTTTTTTTGCAAAAATGATATGATAAATCCAGGTCCGTATTCAAAACAGTTAATAGAGAGTGATATCACAAATATTAAACATCAATTTGATAAATCGGTAGTACCATTTTAGAGAGAACAAAAAGTATAATTTGTTTTTATTGAACTTTCTTGTATCGCGTCGAATCAATTTCGAGCTACTTTAAAAACAGAAATATTGATAGCAATGAAAAAAAAGAAATGTAAAAGAATGATGAGGCTTAAAAATGTCATATATAGACCCATCTTTTTGTCGTTAAATTTTTCCACAGAGTGTTTGGGTCTGCACTCTATAACACCAAATTCATTAAACCTTTTTGCAAAATCAATATTAGATAATTATCATGATAGAAGAGCCTACAACTTGAGAAAAAATCATCAAAATGGATGAAAAACTTAATGGTTTTTAAAGATAGTGATGGCATTTTATTTTTCTGGTCAGGAATATGCTTTCCTACGTTTCGACCCAAAAATAGATCATCAGAGAAAATTTTTGAAATCAGATCTTCATACGGTACTGGAAAAATCCACAATTTATTATATAACTAAATTTGACACCTGATAAATAAATATCAATTGATTACTTCAACGCAACTTTGGAATAGAGTTCTTTCAAAATTTTTAATAAGTAGTAGTCGTACTTACGCTTTGTATCAGAAGGGCCTATACTATAGGTATATTTTTTCAAATGAATCGCCCTTCTTTTCAATACCTCGATTTTTTGTAAATATATATTGAAAGAATCAAATTTATTTTGCAGTAAATGAAATGACAAATCCAGGTCTGTATTTAAAAACGGTTAATAGAGAGTGATATCTCAAATGTGAAACGTCGGTTTAATAAACCGGTAGTATCATATTAGAGAGAAGAAAAAATATAATTTGTCCTTTTTGAACTTTCTAGTTTCGCCTCGAAACAATTTCCTTGATAGCAATAAAAAACGAATGCTAAAAAATTATGAGGCTTAAAAATGTCATATATAGACTCATCTTTTTGTCGTTAACTTCTTCCACAGAGTGTTCAAGTTTTGGTTCTACACTCTCATTAAACCTTTTTACACCATCAATATAAGATAATAATCATGATAAAAGCGCCTACAACTTAAGAAAAAATTATCAAAATGGATGAAGAACTTAACAGTTTTTAAGACTGAGTTTGAGTGATTTTTTTTGTCCAGATGCCTACTCACTATTTAATCCGATACTGGATTTTTTAAAATATGAATATGCTCTCCTACGTTTCGACCCGAAAAATCGATCATCAGAGAATTTTTTGAAAATATTTAGTTCTTCATACGGTGCTGTAAAATTCCACAATTTATTATATAAATATATTTAACACCTGATAAATAAATATCAATTGATTTCTTCAAGGCAACATTAAAACAGACTTTTTTCCGCCATTTTTAAAAAGTTTAATACTTCAGCTTTGTATCATAAGGGCCTATTCTATAAGTTTTTTTTTTAAATACACAAACAAAACAGAGTCGTATGAAGGAGTATTTTTCGTTTTTCATAATGATGGGTTTTTTGGCTCGAAACGTAGGAAAACTTATTTCCCTGATGATTGAGTAGCAAATTATATTTACTTTGCAAAAATGAAATGGAAAATTGAGGTCCATATTTAATAAAATAGTTAATAGGGAGATATATCTCAAATCACGATACACTTGTGAAACGTCGATTTAATAACCCGATAATAACATTTTAGAGAGAAGCAAAATATGATTAGTTCTTATCGAACTTTTTTGTTTCGCATTTCAAGAGAAAATAAAAGCAATTTGGCATCACTATAAATAAGCATAAAAAGTCGACTTTTCTCACATATAGCCGATTTTGTATTTCTTACAGTTTTGATTTTGGAGATAGCAATAGGCGCATGTGCATACACTATTTAGGATACACCGAAACACACCATTTTGTTAACTGAAAGCTTTTTTTCATTTTTGGTACTGAGATGAGAGAAACTCGGCAATATTGGAGAGATCCAGTTTATCAATTGGAAGATGAATAAAGTAATATACACAAGGCGTCCCATTTATTTTGTACCACGTTTACTTAAAGTTGAAAATTAAGTTTAATTTAAGTCTAACTAACCAAAATTAGGATCACATGCAACGCAACGCTCTTTAGCGTTTCATAATACGTAAACCAGCGCACGCAGCCAAAACTAACCGAAAGTATATAAAGCAAACCCAAACTAACCAAGATAAAGCACTTTAATTATAGCTCGTATTTTTTGATAAAATATGCGTCAAACAATGTTAGAAAGGTTGTTGAACCAACGAAACATAGACTTGTTTTACTCCGAGTGGACACGCGATACCAACCTTTTTTCTTATACAATGCTACGACCTATATATAACATGCTGATTTGTTTGCTTGATAAGTGCTAATAGAAAATCCGTTAAACTGTACTAGGCTTTCCGTTATTAGATCTTGGCTTATCGACACTTCCTGAATCCTGAGATTATAACATAAGTATGTTTAAAAACTTGGCAAAATAACAAATATGTGTCTATATATGGTAGTCCGTGATTAGTGAAATATTTTTTTTTTAATTTCAGTAAAGTGCTATTGTTAATAATTGTAATGCTTGTTAAGTATATTCAAACTACATGCAATTGAAAATTTTTATAGACAATGGACAAATCACGTAGTATGAGTAAGTATTTATAAAGTTAATGATTTAAAATTATTATTTTAATGTTAAAAATGTTCATAAAAAATATGTATACCACTCTAACACAATAATTATTGTGTTAGATACCTACATATTTTTTTATATAGACATATATAGGTATTTACAGAACTGTTACAAATAACTCTAGCTAGAATTAATCTAAACTAGGCAAAATTTAAGGTTTAGGACCTGTTTTCGAAATATTGACGTTTTAAAAGTGTCATTTTTCTAACTTCAGCCCCTGTAAATAGAATCGGTTTGACTTAGAGCGAAGCGGTCTGCACTGTCTCGTCCTACTTATTAAAACGATCTATTACTATTCAGTAATAGAAATGTACGGTTTTACCGCACGTTCGCATTGCTGTCAGTGAATTAATCGTTAAAAACTCAGATAAGAAAATGCAAATCGTTTTGTTCTAAGTTTTACCGGGGTTTGAAGACAAAATATCAATCCTCAAAAAATGTCACCCTTTCGCAAATGTTGAATTTATGTATAGAGTATGTAAAATAAAGTCAATGTTTCTTCGATCTAAGGTTCTCACAGATGAAGCGATTGCCTATACGAACTGATTTTTTTGGATTGCGTGGTGCCACATTTTGCGTGCAAGGCGCTAGCAGATTAATTAGGATATTTAAAGGAGAATTTGTATTAAATGCGCGAGGTAAGGGGAAACCATTTTGTATATGCTGTTGTAATTCTTGGGTTTAGGTTCGTTTGAAAAAAAAAGAACTTTTTCAGATTGACGTTTCGCCCGCTGTTTCAGACATTTAAAAGTTTAATAACAACAGATTTAAACATTTTTACACACATTAAACGAATTAAAACGAGTGGATATAAATCAAAACATGTAGAAATACTAACAAACATTTATAGTCCAAACGGCACCAGAAATCGTTGTTTTGTATAAATAAAACAAAAATTTGAACCTCCAAAAAAGATATGAAAGGCAAAATACAATACCCGAAAATAAGACAAAAGAGGAAACTTATATGGAGTACATAAAAATGCTACCTGCATTACCATCTCATTATTGCATAAAAAGTTCGGTAATTGTTTACTATATGGGCGCGCGATAAATTTTGCGATTTTTGTACTTTAAACTGTCAAACTCGATAAAAATGCCCATTTCAAAACGTTTTTTGATGGCGAAAACTCGTATTAACCAAATACAGGGAGTTTCGTTTATTAAATAATTACAGCTGGCATAATTGCTTACTATAATATGGGCGCACGCAAAATTTTGAAATTTTTGTACTTTAAACTGTTAAACTCGTTAAAAAAATGCGCATTTTAAATCGTTTTTTGATGGTGGAGATCCATATTAACCAATATTTATATTATACAGAGCGTTCTAAATCAGCGACCGTTTATTATATAATTACTCCTGGCCTAATTGTTTATTATATGGCCGCAAGCTAAATTTTGCGATTTTTGTGTTTTAAAAGTTTAAAACTCGATAAAAATATAAATCGTTTTTTGATAGCGGAAATCCATATTAACCAATGTTTATATTATACTGGGAGTGCTAAATCATACACCGTTTTGTTGTTTACTATCCGCGAGCACGCCGGATTTTTTGGTCGTGAACAATTTCATGCTATAGAAATATACGTGTTGAGTAGTTTTTTGGTGGCGCACATGAATATTAGGTGTAATTTTCGTATACAGGAAGTTTTACATGGTGGACCTCTTATTAATTTATAATTGTTTAAATACTATATCTGCTCTGCGCAAGCCTTACTTTGCGCAAGCCTGGGCAAATTTATATCGATTAGTTTTGATGTTTTATGTTCGTTTAAACCAGTACGATATAGCGCGAAGTCATTTTGATTAATTTGGATTAGTTTCAGTTCGTTTAAACCATTAAGAGCTAGAGTTAAGGGTTGGGCGACGCAAAGGCTTGCGATTGTTCGGATTATTAAAGTTACTTTCAGTTATTTTTGCTTAGTTTGCGATAGTGAACAGACAAACGCGCGTACCAGAGAGTTGACATTTAAGCAGTGAAAATGGCAGAAAAATGTTTCCCCCTAAAATCGAAATTAACGGGCCCAACCGTTTGTTCTTAAATCGCCCTTGATAGGGGTGTTCAAAACTGGCAGCGTTTCGTTTTCGGATGGCCACCTTGCAGAAAAATGCACCAAAATAAAGGGGGCTTATTGTAAATAAAAAAGTATGTACGATTGTACGCCATAAATAAGGAGGCGGGGGACAAGGGTGTCAAACAACTTTCCTAGAATGTTGGTGCTTGGTAAATAGGATGGGTGAAATCGATACTCTCTTTAATTGAGAATTGGAATGTTTTAATAGGCAACATTTTAGGCGTATGCCGACGTAAATCAGCTATCCGCTATTTCAAGTTTTCAAGTAGGCTTTTATCTCACTACGTCCGATTGAGAGAGAAAGAGATGTATGTTTTTCCCATGGGTAATAATTTTACCACAACATGAGAACACCAATTTTCCTTTACAGGTCGACAAACATGGGGGCTTCCAGTGGCGGTAAAAAGAAGTACTTGAGTTTCAGGAACAGACAACGAGCCAACATGAGTTTCTTCATAGTGGTGATGTTCTTCGCCGTGTTCGGAATCATCGTCTTTACGGAAATATTTTTTATCGACGAAAAGGAAAAAGCGGCAGGTACGTAGTTGTTTCAATTCTTTATAAGGCAATGATCAACAAATAAAATTCATTAAGGGCTAGATCAAAAAAGCAGGATCAATGATTCATAACTTTCAATGAAATATGGCCTGGATAAATTAATTGCGTTAGTATTTCATTAGTAAATTCGTATTGGAAATGCTGTTTCAACTATGTTTTGTGAATTGCCTAAGGCGTTTGACCGCATTGTGCTATAGCGAAAGCTTGGACTGTCTTGCTTGACTCAGTAAAGCACTCGGTACAACCTCTTTAAGTCGAATTTTGTCACAAAATTCCTTAAAAATATAGTTTCGGAAACAAATAAAAGCCACTGGAAGCTAGATCAATAGAGTTAATTGGGCTATTTTTTTCAGTATAGAATTTATGTGTTTTAATCGCAAAACACTCTGGACAAAAGTTGAATTACTGCGTTTCCGATGCAGCAACTATGTTTGGTCACATACCTAAAGTGCTTGACCGTATTATCTATAAAATCCTTGGCAGCATCAGTCACAAAACACCGTTACGAAAGCTTAAGTGATGTTGCTGGTGCAGCAGCTACTCTTTGAGATTTATCTAAGGCATTGCCTTATTTTAATTACCAAATACTGCTGCAAAAAATTTAATTATTGTTTTGCTGGTGCAATAGCTGTCCTTTGTGATTTATCTCAAGCCTTTGACTGTATCAGTCATAAAATACAAGAACTACTTTTTATGATGTATCTAAAACCTTTGGTATCAGCAGTCACAAAACACTGTTGCGGTGCATCAGCTATCATTTGAGACTTATCTAAGGCATTGGCTCATATTATTTTTTTATGGCAATGGCACCCACAGTAAAGGGAGATCCTATGGCACTCGACGAGCCGTTTGTGGACAAAGATGTTGATTGACACGGTTCTTGAACAGTTGTAGGTTGTCATTAGGGGTAAGCAGATCTCCTGGGAGTGAGTTCCACCAGTGATAGAGTGCGCCAGACAAACGAGTCCTTGTAAAGCAACGTTCTAGGTGTTTCCAGTTGTACATACAACGAATAGATGCGCTTTTGCCGTCTGTCGCGACTGTCTGACAGGCGTTGCTGGGGGCGGGATGATGCGGACAAGTCCTGGGAACATCTGCCGTGAAAACATCTATAAAACAGGAGCATCTCGGCCACCTGTCTGCGGTGTTCCAGACTATCCAGATTCCGGGTCGCCGACGAGACGCACGACTCTCTTCTGAATGGAATCTAGCAGCTTTAGGGTGGGCTTAGGTGAGGCACCCCAGACATGTGAGCAATATCCTAAGCACGGTCTTATTTGCTCTTTGTAGAGAAGGAGCAGCTGCTGCGGTGTATATACAGTTTTTTGTTGCGAAATAGCGCACCAAGCTTCTGCGAGGCTGATTTTGCTATGTTAGCATCGTGATTGCTGTTGACCGAGGCACCCATTAGTCCGATTGACGAGGATGATCCTGCGATAATGATGTGAGAGCCCGCCGTATTGGTCTTCTTGGTAAACGTGGCTGCTTGGGTTTTTGCTGCATTGAACTGGACCAAATTTCTCTCGCCCCGAACTTTCACTAGATCATGATTAATTATTGTAATCTGTTCCTGGATGCGATGATAATTACCTAATGATGCTGCAAGAATTTGTATTATTGTTTTGCTGGTGCAACAGCTATCCTTTGTGATTTATCTCAAGCTTTTGACACAAAATCAGTCACCAAATACGACAACTACATTTTATGATTTAGCTAAAACCTTTGGCAGCGTCAGTCACGTGCAAAAGCTTAAGTCAGCAGCAGCTATTACTTGAGACTTATCTAAGGCGTTTAACTGTCAAAATAATATTTTTGCAAACATTACAATTATTGTTTTGCTATATTGTAAGGTCTCGTCTTTGACAGCACCAATCACAAAATATTGTTGCGGAAGCGGAAGCTGATGCCAAATTCTGATATATTTTTTGCCTCACCTAAGCGTTCGACTGTATCAGTCGCAAAAACCGCTGCTAAAGATTGAGTTATCTTGTTTCCTAAATGGTTTTTGATTCAATTTAGTATAGTAGTTTAGGTGGTAAAAACGAGAATGTTAAAAACAAATATTGTGATGCTATAGGCATGAGCAATAAGTAGGTACGTTATAGGATATAATACTTTACATTGAAAGACATGACTTTCCTGCGATCATAGTAAAATATATTTTTGCAGGTGTCTTAGTGCGTCACGGATCTATGGGATTTCAACATAAAGATAGAGCAGATTATGAGAACGATTTTCAAGTAAGTATTTCGCGATCCACGCAAATTTTCGATGAATTTTTAAGAATATTGTAGATAAATTAATGGAGAATAGCTCACATGTTAAAACTTTACTAAAAAATAGACGTACATTTATAATATACAGGTTTTTTTTACCATAAGTTTAAGACACTCTGTGGAATGACCGAAACGGTAAATTGTTCTAAATTAAGTTTTAATTATCAAGTCCCATCTATTTTTAACAGATTTGTTTTCTGTTCACCTCGATGGATATGGATTATTGGTTTATTAGCCCCGTTTCACACGAGTCCGACCTCGGATATCCGACGTCGGATATCCGGTTATTTCTAAAGTTCACACCTCTCCGACTGTCTGACAAACTTGTGAAAGCTTTCATTTAATGTTACGTATCTCGCGATCGGATATCCGATGCCGGATGATCTTATCCGTCAAATGTGAAAAGGCACTTACGTTACAATTTTAAATATTTTCTTTGTACGAAAAACTAAGTTTGCTATGGAAGATTACAGTGACAGTTCTGTTGAATCATCTCATACTTGGACATGTCATTTACGGTTTTCAAAAGCTTTCACATTGTTTTTTGTACTTTTTAAAATGGATATATCTCCAACTGATATTGCCAGAGCCATGGCTTTAATCCAGGATGGACGGTCACAGTATTACGTGGCAAGAGTTTTAAACGTCACAAGAAGTAATGTACAAAAGCCTGTATATCGGTTTATTGGCTTTTCCGCAGTCCCGACTTAAACCCGATGGAACATATCTGGGACACAGTGGGCAGGAAAATACGCTCTCGGATACTTGCTCTAATTTACAGGAGCTTAGTGAAGTACACATTGAAGAATGGCAACAAATTGATCAAGATCATTGTATACAGAACCTTATTGATGAAATAATGCCAAGACGTATGGAGGCTGTCATTCGAGCCAATAACACCTATTTAAGTCGGTATTGTTCGAGAACGTGGAGGAAACATTCGTTACTAAGTTATTTGTTACTGTTAATGTTATTGTATATTGTTATTGTTATTTATGAAGTGTGTTTTTATTTAATGCCATTTTTGTGCTTTGAGTTTAAAGTTTTATAATGTTTTTATGGAGGCTTAATTAAATTTTGTTAAAAAAGTTTGTACCGTTTCTTAAAAAAAATAGAAATATGGGATGATTCAACAAAACTGGCACTGTCCTCCATAGCAACCTTAGTTTTTCGTAGATAAAAATGATTGCAAATTGCCGCATGTTTTGTTTTTAATCCCAGTTTTCTACAAAAATTAAAGATATCGAGGTGAACCAAAAACAAAAATGTTAAGAATAGATATGACTTGATAATTAAAACGTAATTTAGAAGAATTTGCTGTTTCACTACTCCACATCATTTTGTTTAAACCATTATAAATTTACGTCTAGTTTTTAGTACATTTTTAACATGCGAGCGATCTCCATTAATTTATCAACAATAATCATCAAAATTCATTTAAATCTGACATCAACTAAAAAAGTTATTTGCGATTGAAATTCATCGAAAATTTGTGTGGATCGATTATTCTGCCTGTGAGTGTATTAAGTATGCATATAATATTATTTTAAGGCCACCGTTAGAGCTGAATTTCTAAATAAAATTATGTAAGACTAGGTATATCATAGACGAAATTATATTAACATATTAACTTGAGGAGCTACTACAAGTCTTTAACAAGTAAATCTGATACCTACGACAAAAGCGAGTCCATGAATCTCATAAAAAATTAAAACATTAAATCACATAATATAAGGTATTTATTGGTATCAAGTGTCAATTACCATAAGTGGTTATTCTTCAGTAATGCCAGAGCAAATGGGTAAAATGAAACGCCCCACACCCTGAGTCGGGTCCCATCTTGAAGCCCATGTACAAGACAAAGGGGATGTATCCCACATGGAAAATTCTTCTCAATATATCCAAGACTATTTGAACTCTCTCTTTAGCTTCTTCCGAAAGTTGCATTGTCGTCCGGTAGGTACGTCTCTAAATACTTAGATAGTGATGGACGTTTATTTCAATTTTTAATTATTGACGATCTGTCAACCTCTTTGACAAGCAGTCAGAATTAGCCAACGGTTTCTATAGATACACATGTGATAGTTCGTGGAATTTCTTACAGGGTCGAATTGCGCCTCTTGGATTCAACATAGATTACCAGTTAATTAATTTACGAATATTGCGCCTATTTTAGTTATTGACACAAAATGCCTGTTTTAGTTATTTGCTACTTGACGAAAGATAACCAAGAAGTATGCGATTTTCTGCATGGGGGGGCGATAACTGCGTGGCAGATGTCACGTAAAATTTAAATTGGGTGAAAAAGAATCTAATCAATTTAAATCTGTGAGTTTTTGATATCAACTCGAACTGAAAAGATACAAACCAGATCTAACCGAAACTAAAAAAAAATCAAACCAAAATTTATTCGAGACAGTCTGACATCGCTGTCAGAGCTCAAATTGTAATTATTCTAATGTTGTCTCTAAAATGAAACGTTGCAGACTTCATTACAAATAATGGTGTATTCATATTTTTGATGGAGAATCGGATTAAAAGAGTAGCCTGAGTGTTTGAGACACACTGTATGTAAATATTTTTAAAATAGCGCAAAAGTAGAAATGAAAAAAACGTGGATAAAGGATATTTGCAGATATTTCCTATTTTGTATATATTTCAATGTTTTCGAACGCTTTTCCCATACGGTATACAGGGTCTCTCACCTTTGTTGGTAAAAATACAAGTAACTTGCTATACAAATTTGCACAATTTTAGGGCCCAAAATTGGGTTTCTGTTCGTAAATACTGAGGGAATATGCAAAAATTAACTCAAAAACTTTTCACTGAAAAATGTATATTTTTCTTGTCTACAAGAGGACGCCATTAAATGTATTATGTGCAGTGTCTTGAGGCAATTATTTTTATTAGATATGAATTTTTAGGAGCACAATAATAAATACAAAAATTAATTTTCAGGGAGATGATTACATATCCATTCGCGTCGGTCAAGCCATGATGGATAACGCAGACATCGGCGCTTTCCTGCTCGGAAAACCCCAAGTTCAACTGGCAAATATGGATAATTCCCCACCATATATGTCAAAAGTAATTAACTTGACTTAAAAAAGTGATTCCTATAAAA
Source organism: Pissodes strobi (assembly GCA_016904865.1). Taxonomy (NCBI): domain Eukaryota; kingdom Metazoa; phylum Arthropoda; class Insecta; order Coleoptera; family Curculionidae; genus Pissodes; species Pissodes strobi. The sequence continues at coordinate 11,494 of MU185153.1, forward strand.
AAATTACTTGTTGTAATTCTGTATTATTAGTTTTATTTTCGATTAGGTATTTACTATTTAGTTAGTCTACATTCACGTAAATTGTATTGTGTATTTCAACTATGCAAATATTTTAGTTACGCACCCGTTTCGTTTCTTTTTTTAGTTTTTCACTGAAGGTCAGCTACCTTCGTACCCTGAGAATCTAACCATATCAGACGGATCTTGGCAAAACGTCAACGGAAGCCGGTAAGTAAGTGAAAATACATCAATACAGTATTGCCACTGGCTATGAATTTCTGTGAGACTACTCAGAATTTTTCGGCAATTCACCTACATTTTCAGTAGACTTATATTGTGAAGCAAAATTTTAAAATTTTGTTCGATGAATTACTGCTAAACTGGTGCATACATGTCCTAAAAGTAGATTAATCTATTTTTATTAAAATATGAGGTTTCTGTTTTTCAGTAAAAAAATTAGGTATCTATTAGTAATTTTTTGGTAGAATTTTTGTAAAAATCCTTAGGTCGGTAGACTTTACCTAAATCCAGATCTACCGAAAACTTGGTAGCTATGTCATCTCTATGTACAGGGTGTCCCAAATTCGAGCCTCATCATTGGGATCTCGGGAACTAGAAGAGATACGAGATCGGTTAAATGGAGGCAAAGTTGGGCAATTTGATGCTTATCAAAATTCCACCTTACAAGTTTAAAAATTCCGAACACTTACGAAGATTTTTGGAAAAAACCGAATATTCGCGATTTCATTTTTATTTTTTTATGACTTTATTTGAATAGGTATAAGAAAATAATATTCTCATTGTTACTTTTTCTTTTCTACACCGACGATTTTTGAAATACGGCCCTGGATTTTTTATTACGGACTTTAAGAGCTTCTAAGGTCCCAGAATCAATGATGTATCGCACTTAATCGAAAAATTCATATTAACCCATTAGTGGACAAGGTAATTTTTTTACTTTTAATAATGCTTTTGTTGGTTATTTTTAATAGATTTGTTGCCTAAAATAGTGAATCAGATGTATTTTTTGTCAAAAATAGTTAGTTTTTTCATAACTGGACGTCCGTTAAAACGGACTCTGGCCCCGTTGGTCAGTTAAAAGTATAGGACCCCATAAAAAAACAGCACTATTTACTTTGACGAATTTATTTATTTGCAATACAAATTAATCAGTATGATATGATTTAAAACATATTTTTGGATGTAAGGCGATATTGCATTTCTCGCATATAAATTTACTTTTCTTCCCACAATGGCCACATCGACGCTCAGTTTCGTTGTATATTATTATGTGTCCCAAGTTGTCATACCTCACATCCCTAATTCTACAAGTGCTCAACATACGGCCTGGTTGAGGCTTAATCCCAAAGGATTTCAAAAAACTCAAGGCAATATATCTTCGAAAAGGCAATAGTCCTACAACTTCTTGCACATTTGGTTTCAATCTTCTCATCAGAAGCCAACTGTTAACCATTGACACGTCCCACAAATACACCACTAAAGGCCAGTACCATTTTCTCTGTCTGATTCTGGTTCGATAGGCAGCAACCAAGGCATCCAGCTTATCAACTCCACCCATACCTTTATTATAACCCGAAATCATTTTGGGTTGGGGAACTGATTTCTTCGATTTTGAAGCTCTATCCCAGCGGGTGGTGCTTACGACATCTTTTTCTTCAAAGTTAGAAATAACGGACACAACTTTATTATCCTTCCATTGAACTAATAATGAAGTATCATTTCTAAAAAACTCATAATCACCTCTGTTTGCCTTATTCCAAGTCTTCTTATCATCAACTGGACACTTTTCTAGTCTGTTTTCCCGTATCGTACCAGTAGCGCAGTAATTATTATTGGATAAATGCCACATGAGTGGCAAACTAGTGAAATAGTTATCAAAATATATTTTGTAACCCTGACTTGCTGGTACTTCAACCTGTTGCAACAAAGACATAACCACATCACCGCCGACACCAAACTTTTTTTCTTTAGATGCATCTTTTCCCGTATAAATATTGAAACCGTACATAAATCCGTTGTTTGAACAAAGTGCCCAATTTTTAAAGCCAAACCGTATTGGTTTGCCCCGAATATACTGTTTTACGAAATGTTTCCCATAATATGGGACCATACTTTCATCGATAGAAAGTTGTTCATCTAAACCACCATGAGTTCTGAAGTTGAGATTCAATTGTTCTACAAATGGCCTCAATTTATATAATCGGTCCTCTTTATTTCGCTGGGTATTATCATTCAAGTGAAAGAACTTCAGCATTTTTTCAAATCTTTTCAACCTCATGGAGTTCTGAATAATCTTAGGTACGTCTTCATCACTGGACCAATACATCCTTTTATTCGTATATTTTCCATAGCCCGATAAAAGAAGAATGCCTAAAAAAACGAACAGCTCTTCTATTGTTACATTTAGTTCACTGTTATTCTGAAGTGCGTACTTGTTGCTTTCCTCGATTATTAGACTCATCAATTTATCGTCAAAGAAAAGTTTGAACATTTCTACAGGTGAAGATGCATTTTTTGCTTCAGGAGATGGTTCCTTCGCAGTGCATTCGGTAATCATTTGGCCTACTGGAATATCGTTAGGATTTCGTATCCAATTTGATTGAGGATAAGATTTCCTTTCATCAACTTCTTTATTTGTATTCATGTTTTTCTGCAACGTACTTAGAGGCAATAAATCTTCTAGATCCCAATCATCTTCGTCCAATGAAACAACTTCACATGGTTTACTGAGAATACCCCGTGGAAGATGGTTTACATTAGCATCATGCTCGTCGTCGGATTTATCACTATCTTCTTCCGTTTCATTACCGTCATCGGGAGGAACTATATACACATCACCAGCTATATCATTGTGGTCTTCCAAACAGTCTAGCAACTCAGCCAAAGTCAACCTAAAAATAAAAGTAAAATCATTATACAAAATGACCGTAGGGGGCAACGTCCGTTTTAACGGACAAGACGTAAATATCATTATATAGAAAATGTTTGATACATATTGGGCAAACTTTTAATTTGGATTGCTAAACTATACATTTTTATTCATTTTTAAAGTAAAATTTAAAAAATAATAAACGTTATATATACACCAGATCAATTTACTCACCCGCCATTTCTGGACGAATATAACAAAGAATCCATTTCGATCGTCACGGCAATTCTAAATCGAAAACAACGTTACCACTTGCCTCGCAAATCGGTACTAACGCATTAACGCAATGTGTGTAACCTTCGGCAAGAGAGCCGACGATCATCCCCACCACTATATCAGAATCACGCTTTTTCGCGCGTCCGTTTAAACGGACTATGCCCACTAATGGGTTAATGGCATTTTTCATAAGAACTGATGTGTTAGAGAGAGACAGAATAGTTATTTGTGTATTTAGAGCGCAAAGTAACGGATTGCCGCTTGAGAAAGAATGTTACTGCGCGACGCATAACGGAGCGCAGTAATCATTCGAAAACGGCAATCTTACTTTGCGCTCGAAAAACACACAGAACTTTTTCTACAGCCGCATTTTTAAAAATTAAATGCACATTTTTCTCTATATTTATTCTGAAATTTGCAAATGACTTGTCAGTTTTGACATTATATTCGCGCTTCGGGCATATTTAGAACAGGAGTGCCAGCAACAAACTGTAACAAAGGCATGACTGTCATTTTTTATCTTCGGTTTCCATGATCACTCATAGCACACTCGATGGAAAAAGTGAGAATTTTCTTTTCTATGTTCGCGCTAGAGCGCAAAATAAGGATCCACGGCATTCGTCGATTTTGCGATTTCATTTGAATTTAGTAATTAGTTATTTTGCGCACGGCTGTAGAAAAACAAATTTTTGGCAATATCTTACCAGGAAATCATTAAAATGGTTTGTTCGATACAACAATGAGAATGTGAAATTTATTATTTGTTCCAAATCTAATCCCACACAACTATTTACTTGGGTAAATTGCTAAAAATATAGCCTAGAGCCTATGGTTTTTCTTTAGGCTATGGTTTGAAGGTTGACACTTTAATAATTATATTATTTATTAACCACTTCTTATGTTAGTTTTTAAGCTTTCTTTATGCAAAACGTTAATGCGTAATTAAAAATCTATTTTCTGTTTTTCTCTAAGACATGAGTTCTTATGGAAAATGTCACTAATATGAATTTTTCGAATAAGTGTGATACATCATTGGTTTTAGGACCTTAGAAGCTCTTAAAATCCGTAATAAAAAAATCCAGGGCCGTATTTCAAAAAACAGATTGATGATGGCAGCTCAAAAACGAAACGTCGCGTCGGCTTGAAAATCTGACAACACCATCTTGAAGAACAGAAAAAGTATATCTATTAAAAAAATAAAAAAAAAATAAAAATGAAATCGCGAATATTCGTTTTTTTCCAAAAATCTTCAGAAGTATTTGGAATTTTTAAACTTGTGAGGTGGCATTTTGATCAGCATCAAACTGCGCAACTTTACCTTCATTTAACCGACCTCGTATCTCTTCTAGTTTCCGAGATCCCAATGACGAGGCTCGAATTTGGGACACCCTGTACAACCACTGCAGCCAACCTCTGACTATCAGTTTCCTCTTTGCTCAGATGAAAATTTTCCGTTTAAAATTGAAAAATTAAAAAAAAAATAAACTTATTACGGACCCTTTGTTTGCGTGAGAAATGCCGAAATGACAGCTTCAGCACAAGAGTCTGGGTACACCGGAAGGGATTTCATGATTTCATTATTAATTGACAAATTGCGACACTTCACGCATTTATATCATATGATTCCTATGAAAGGTTAACTATTATTTCACTTCACGCATGGCCCTCCGCTCGCTTTGCTCGCTCCGAGGCGCAACCAAACAAAGCTAACCAAAACTAATCCATATTTAAAAAAGGAACAAACATAACCTTAAAAGAAATAAAAACATCTGTCTGCCGTGACGGGAATCAAACTGCGCCGTCGTCTCACAAGATTCACAAGCACCGCCATCTAACCACTAGACCACCAGGCTTTGAAAGCAATTGAGCGAAAATTGAAAATCTTGCGAGCCAAAAACTTTACACGCATTTGAAGTGTCGCAGTATGTCAATGGATATTGAAATTATGAAATCCATTCCGGTGAACCCAGACGTTTAGGTGCGTACAGACCAAGCGCGCGACTCGCACCTGACACTCCGAAGTTTCTAGGTGTGGACTGGGAGCGCCAGCGGCGCTAGCGCCGCCTGTCCGCGGTGCGTCACTACCATTGATCGAGGATCACATTGGTCACTACCCGTACCCGTCTACTATCGGTGTTTCGACAGCAGATCAAACAAAGAGCGTGGTGCAGTGCGGACGGGTACTAGTAGGAGCGTAGCAATCGCGCAAGAAATCAGTGAAATGGACGCGTGGAGTGAAGAAGTGCAATTAGAACTTATAGATTTATATGGTATAGGTACCCCCGTCACTAAAAATCTTAATATGACAGCTGATCTAAAAAAGATATTTAAATTAATTAAATACTGGATTTGTTTGCTAGTGAATACCTATTCTGCGCTGAAATTGGCTGCCTCATATATGTATATTTTTTGTAAATTCTTGGTCCGATTTTTACTAATAGATTTTCAAAGTCATTCTCGTAAAATTTTTGTAATGACCACTAATGTGCTAGAAACTCAAATCATTCATTAACTCCTGACCGGCTCTTCTTTTGTGAAGTTGCGACGCGCTTTCTGTGTAATAAATTGTTTATTTTTTTTTAAAGAGTAAAAGATGTTCACTGCTCGTGGAGCTATGACTAGTTCCACCGAGATTAGTATTATTGTACACTTACCGAATTCGACCAGTAATCCACCGCAAAAATCATTACCCAGCAGATTGGAACGCAAGGGCTTGTAGCAAGCTGTAAAGTGAGCGCGCAATTTGCCCGCTGCTCAATTAACCTGAGAAAGATTCATTACGCGCCACCGAGTTCGTTACGGACCAAACTGGAGATCCCCGCGTTATTGGTGGAACCTGCTGCAAGATCTCCGCTCCCCAAGGCAAACCTTGCCGGTAAGAAGAGCTAAAAAGAATGACACCACCAAATCACTAGTACCTAAGCTGCAAAGTCACGATAAGTAAATTGTTGAGACAAATAAAACACGCCGCAGTTACAATAAATACTATCCCTTTATTGGAAAAGAACAAATAGGCAACAAAAAGAGCCCAGAATAGGGATATTAAAATGTGTCAATTGCAATTAGTGATTCAAAATAATATTGACAAATAAATTAAGATACGACACCGACAATGGTAGGCAGTTCAAAAAAACCAATCAACTAACAATAAAATTATAACTATTAAGTGAAATTCTTTATCAGTGGTTGACCAAAACTCTTTGTTGATAAAGGGGAAATAATTGAATTAATGAATCGGCACCAGTCAAGTGCTCCAGAGAAAAAAAACCTAATTTGAGTTTTGTCTACCGCGCGGGATCGTGATCACGTAAACCGCAAAGATAAGATAGGCGCAAATACTCTCAAGGGTAAGGTGCTAACTTAAAAGAAACAGTTATTCCAAAACAGCCATTTAAAACTAAAAATATTAATCACTTAGCTTTCACTTTCCACCGTCGCGTCAGGTGAACACGACCGGCTTGTTCCGGAACCGAGCTAGGTGGACGAACCTCCGACGTCCAACACGTCAAGCTGGTCCAATGGACTATCCGATCACGCCGGGTAAGTGGTCTACAAAGTTCCATTAAGCCAATACTATAGCATCTCAGCTAGGTGGGTGGACTACCAAGTTTCCGTCTGGTGGGAGAACCCTAGGAATGGAAACACTCCCTGGTAACGAGTCACAATAATATGTGAGTCGATTGCTATTATATACTCTCCTTTCAAAAGAATAATTTAGCACAGTTTCAAATTTCAAATTAAAGAGACAGGGTTTTCCCGTTTTTTTATTTTAAATGAAATTTCAAAAATGAACCAAAAGTTAACCGAAAACAAAGAATAAATGAGAAAAGAGCACCACCGTAATAATATATTCGAGCAATCGAAATATTACAACTACAACTTAATATTAGTTATGCAGAAAACTAGAAAGGTTTAATTCGCCCAAGGGAAGCCAACATCATTCGTTAAAAAAAACATTGCAGCATTTAGAAAGAGGGAAAAAGCAGTCCAAGAATTTGGACCGAGTTCGGCACAGCAAAATAAACGTAAAATCGATGATCGTTGAATGCAGTAAATGACAGCAATAGTACAAAAAATGGATAAATAAACGTAATTTAAAAAGATCGTACCAAGTCTGGTACAAATAATGTTCACACCATATTGATAATAGAGTTCAAGTATTATCTATATGATGAACAAAAAGCACTAAAATAAACTTTAATGAAAAATATATTAGGCAAATTTGACAAATAAAGGGTCTGAATGACCTTCCAATATTATTATCAAATAGAAAGCATAGCCATTCCTGTATTTTAATGATTCAAGAGAATAGGTCAAGTACGGTCCCCATAATGAACAAAAAGCTCTAAAATATTCTTAAATAAAAAACAACGTACTAAACGAATTTGGCAAATAAACGGTCCAAAAGACCTCCCAATATTAATACCAAATATATAAAGCGTGCCTCTACCTTTATTTTAATAATTCGAGAATTAAGTTCAATAAGGTAAACAACAATGAACGAAAATATGTAATCTGCAATGAATAACGCGATCTGATGACTTCCTTTAGGAACGAAAACTAATAATAAACAAAACTGCATTACCTAACTATTAACAACCGAATTTCCCGGTTTAGTGTCTAATTAATAGTAGAAATCGACTACCCACACCGCCCCACACGAATCACTAGAAGTTAATTGCAAGATTAATCATTAAGATAAAAGTTAAAAACGACAATTCCCCATTGCATCAATTCTAGCTTCGGTAATAAAATAAATGCCATGAAAGTAGGGGTTTTTGGCACTAATTGCAACTTATTGCCGTAGACAATAGATGCCTCTGATAAAGTAACATAGAAATCAATGGTTAAATTTTACACTTGCTCCTAAACCACTACGAAAAAGGTCAAATAAATCAAACTACTAAATTACCGAAAATCTACATTACATTTCGTCGGAAATAACTCTCTCTACATGGCTCACAGTAGGCGTGCGAGCAACCCGCGCTGGTCCCGTACCCGTAGTAGGCGCACCGAATGGAGATCGGTGAGTAGGCGTCGCGTGCGTCTCAAAATATCCCCCTTTTGCGCTCGTCGCGTCATGTCTGATACGCACCTTATAACTTCAGCCACAACTGTTTATGTTTTGGTTTAAGTCAGATTAGTTAGAGGCATGTTTTCTTGTTCAGAGTATTCCATCATGTTTTTAAGCACATTTATTGCTGACGTCACTGAGCGAAAATATCAGTTAATTTTGTTTGTGTCGGCTACTGGACTGTGAATTTATATATATATATATTTTTCTTTAAATGAATGTGCGGTTTTTATTGATATTAGAGGCGTCTCTACTGACGAATTATTTAGCGATAAAGATGATAATTTCAGACCGGAGTCGTATTTACCTAAAGTTATTATTTTGTATTATTTGATATCTACGTTTATATTCATATGTCTGTAATAGATTTTTTTTATGTTCGACACACACGCAAAAGGAAAATGGTATACCATTCAACGAGCGGTACGTGTGTGGAGAAGATGGTGAACGTTGGACTTGAAGCACTGTAGATTGTAGTTTTCGGGAAAGACGTTACTCGGAAGTCCATTCCAGAGCGAGGCAATCCTCCAGATAAAGAAGTTCCGTAATAGCGCGTCCTAGGTGCTCGCAACTGAATCGTATGTTGCTGAGCAACCTCTGTCTGATGGGTGTTTTTTTTGGCACAACTCTGGGCGAAATCATAACTGCCAGCTAGTTCGAACACCTTCCATAGCAGTACCTATCGATAGTAAAAAGATAGGTGTGCCACTTTTCTTCGATGTTCAAGGCTATTAAGGTCTTTAGTGAACTCTGGGTCATCCAGTCCAAGATCTTGAGCAAGTATTTGGGGCCGAGCTCCACACATCGAAACAGTATTCCAGAGATGGTCTTATCTGGGCCTTATCAAGCAGTAAGAGCTGATTAGGTGTATTTTACTTTCTTGCTCTATAGAGTGCTCCTAGCTTTTGGTGAGGTAATTACGCTAAGACATGTTGCTTTCTACGTTGATGCCCAGCAAGCTTATGTATGAGGCCAGAGTCAGTGTTTGTCCTGTCATTGATTGGGCAGGTCCTGCGGTGTTTGCTTTGTTTAAGAAGACAGCTGCTTAAGTCTTTCCTGCATTAAACTGGTCATTGTTTTCCTCACATCATTCCACGATGCCGTTCATATCCTCACTGATGGCAGCAATCTGATTTTCTCGCTCGCGTTGGGGACGAGCAGCGGTCATTCGAGTCTGCGACATGAATGAGGATAGAAGCGAGCTGCCATCTGCAAAGCCGTGAATAGAATTGTATGTCATGTCTAGGAGATCGTTGATGTAGAGCAGAAACAGTGTGGTAGATAATATACACCCTGAAGGAACTCCGGCTTTGATTTTAAATTCATCCGAGAGATATCAATCAATACCAACTCGGATGCTTCGATCCATTAAGAAATTGAAAAGTTATAGAAGCAGTGCAATTTGCACGAAATTCGCCGTAGCTCTCGATGCCTTTGGTGGTCCACAGGTAGCTCACGTAAGTCAGGGGATCTCCCGTTGATCTGTGCTTGCGGAAGCCATACTGGCGATCGCTTATGATGCCTGCCGATTCGAGATATTTTAAGAGCTGATCGTTGATCAGTTTTTCCATGATTTTGGATATGATGGGAACTAAGGTAATTGGACAATAGTTATTTGGAATCGTTTTCTTACTTTTCTTCGGGATTGGTTGCACTTGACTGCATTTCCAGCTAGAAGGAAAGCCTGCAGTTCTGTATGATAGGAAAAACCTGCATGTAGAGCGCTAGTTCAGCAGCACATTTGCTAAGGTGACCAGAATTTTTCTCGACCAATGCGGGACGGAAGAACGGATAAGACGCAGGCGAAAAATTTCGGTGCCATGCCCTATTTTTTCAAAAATTCACCAAAGAATAGAACAAAATTTTAAAAACAGTTCTTTTTAATAAATTAATAATCATACATGCTAAGAAATAGAAAATACGGTATAAATTAAAATTTTTAAACATATGTCGCTGATAATTTGTGCTAAAAAAATTTCAATAATATGCTTATAAAATGGTTGGCAATTATATGGCATATTGTATTTAACTAATAAGAGTGCTTTTAATGTATCTGAGCTCAACTGCAGTTTCTCCATCGTCCATATTTTATTTACGCCTGTAAATACTCTTTGAGTTACCGCATTTGCACCTGGTCCTGGTAGACTCAAAGAATACTCAACGATTTTTAAAAATTTTTTATACGGTATATCTTGTTCCGAAAAATGTTTAAATACTTCCATCCACCTCTTATCAGTTTCTAATATTTGTTACTTCCACCACTCTTCTATTTTTTCTTCGATTAGGTAACCTTTGACAAACCGCAAACTCAAACGGCAATCGATGCCGACTACTAAACAACAGGAGCGACTCACCGCAGGAATATTTGACGGACGAAAGTGTCTTTTCCATGACGTCAATCATGCCATAGAGGAATATAATTTTTATATTCCTCTATGACTATGCAGTGATCAGACATTGTGTATGTCATGCTGGCGGCTCGGGTTCGATTCCCGTCGGTGGCAATGCATCTTTTTTCTTTTTTAAGGTTATGTTTATTTATTTTTTTAGTTTGGGTTAGTTTTGGTTGGTTGTGACCCGGAGCGAGCGAAGCGAGCAGAGGCGCATGCATGCGTGAAGAGAAATATTCGACATTCGAAAATAGAAAGCAATAGCTGGATCCAAAAGCAGCTTTCGTACGTCAAAATATTCCTGCGCCGAGTTATTCGTTTAAAATATCGCGTACTAAGTGACGATTGGAGTCATTGATCGAAAAACACTTTCGTCCGTCAAATATTCCTGCGGGGAGTCGAGCCGACACTGACCAATAAACGATTAAACGGTAAACGGCGGCCAGAGGCCAGAGATACCAACGATTCAGTGATTCCCGAAAATCGCGATCCTCGAAAATCGAATCTGCAATCGTTAAAACTAAAAGCTCTGTTAAAACTCTCGTTTCCTTTTTCTTAGTTTAGGTTACGGCTAAGGGGGGCTTCCTTCTAACCCTCCTTAGTTAGGCCAGACCTTGTCAATGGGCCAGGACCTTAAAATCCATAGAATGATAATCGGGAGTGAGTCCCGAGAGTTCCGAGTGACTAAGGTTCCGGCTTCCGTCAAGATTGATTCTTCATATCGATACTCGATAGAGCAAAATAATCGATATCGTTAAAAAAAAGGTCAAAAAGGTAAATTTGCTCCTTTAACTAAAAATGCGAGACATTTTGCGGGACGCATTAAATGCTGGAGAGCTTTCAAAAAGAAAGGGATATCCCGCAAAATGCGAAAATGCAACTTATGTTAAGCCATCATTCGACCAAAAGTTAGAAGGGTCTCATGGTTTTAATCCAAAACCATTACAATAATTAATATTTTTTATTGACGACAATTATTAACAGAAAGATTGCTTAAGACTGCGTTTATAGCACAATTTTATTTGTAGATATAAATTTTACGTGTTCGCTGCTTACTACGACCAAAGAAGGAACCAAAGAAACATTAGAATAATCGCAGCGACGAAAACCAGAGGGCCAGAACGTGTTTGGTGCAGGTTATGGTACAGACCGGTCGATAGCAATTCGACCGCAAATATTTCCAGAACGGTGCCCGCTAAACTTAAGGTGAGAGTTTCTGACATCAGTTAAAAAATAACATGCTCGCATTTAGAGCAAGATCGCTCACCCCGTCTTTTTGTCCACAACATCAGTGTTGGCTTTTCTTGGCTGTATTATGTGAATATTTTCAGGTGATCAGAGAGAATTGGAACCTTCGTTATAGCGCTTGTTTCGTCATGTGTCCCTTAAGAACAAACATGTCCGTGCCGACGGCGGTCAGCGTCGTTTCCCGTTTGAAAGATGTTCCAACCAATATGCTTAGCGTTATCAATAATTTGAACGAGTCCACGTGGAAACCATCGTCACCGATTGGCAGATTTGCTGTGTGCGTCAAGCCGCTTCACTTCGATTATAATAAAGTAAGTTGGGTATGCTACAAATTTACTTTCAAATATAACAAGTGCTCGACAAGAACAAGAACTAGCTTTGACAAGTTGAATGTATAAAATATTTTTTAGGAGCTACAAATAATGGAATTTATAGAATTAAACCGCTTGATCGGCGTGGACCACTTCACATTCTACAACCACACTATAGGTCCTCAAGTTACCTGTATCCTGGACTATTACCGCCAACAAGGGCTGGTTACCCTGTTGCCCTGGAAGCTACAGATGGTCTCGCAGAAGGAGATTCGTACAGAAGGCCTGTTTGCGGCGCTAAACGACTGCCTGTACAGGTCGATGTACAAGTTCTCGCATACCTTGCTCATCGACTTGGACGAGTACGTTATTCCCAACTACAACGAGACGTTGCCCCAGCTTATTGAGTAAGAAATCCTCCATATATAATTAATCTTTAGTAACAAATGCTTAAATCTATTTTAGCTATTTAAGCAATCGATTAAACACACGAACCACCGGATCCTTCTCATTCCAAAACGCATTCTTCTACCTGCAGTGGGACGATGACGCCCAAGTGGAGGACTTTAGCGACCCCATCTCGTCCAACCTGGTCACGCTGAAGAAGACCCGCAGAAAGACGAAACTGCATCCTCATAAACAGCGGTCCAAGTACATATGTAGGCCGGAATTGGTCGTCGAGGCAGGCAATCACTTCGTTTGGGAGTTTATACCCGGACACGGTAAGCTATTTTTTTAATGAGATATATTATATAAAACCTACAATGACACATCAACAGATGTATTTTGAATTGACATTAATCTCGTTGCAGGTACGTTGAATGTTCCAGCAGACGCAGCCATTTTACATCACTATAGAATATGCGAGTTTGGAGGTAACGACTGCATTAAAACTTCTTCCGTCGTTGATCGAACAGCGTACAGGTATGGCAGATTTGATAAGCTTTGGACCTAGTTCTAGCTAAAGCATTTGTTTATAGATATATGGAAAGTCTAACTAAAGCAGTGAGGGAGAGGTACGACCACTTGAAACAGAAATGCGGCCTATCTAGTCCGAAAGAAGTCCCCACGAAGGTGTTTCACAAGATATTGCGAATGTTAAAAACTGGTGCTCAAAGAAAAAGATGAAAATGTGATTTTAGCCATAGATTTGATAGTTATGTAAGAACAATAAATCAATGTAATCTAAATTATTAAGTATGTAGTTTTGAATTTTCGTAGCTAAAATATATTCAACAAGGAGTAGGTTTTTTCTATACCGTTTTGTAAATTGCATAAAAATAACCCATCCTTCGCTAAGCAGAATTGCAGATCTTTGAACGCTTTGAGTTTTTATATAACGTCATAACTTCGAATCTCGAGTTCGAACAGCTATGCGATATCCACATAGGAGACCTTAGAGTATTAGCTCTCTCTAATCTAAAGGCGCCATTTCTCGGCGTGTGAAGTATCACGCCTGTGGCGTGCGGAGTGACGCACCGCATTTACCGCCAAAACTCGTCGCGTCGACCCACTCCATACGCCATGTAATGGCGCCTTAAGTAGGAGCATATACATATATATATGAGTAGGAGACACTCCATGCCACGGTCACTTTTTAATTGACCGTGACTCCAGGCATCAATACCAAATGTCAACTATCTCACACACACGAGGCGAACGTTGGATCTACATTGGAAGCAAACCTGCAAACATTCGGGACCACGTTGGATTGGAAGATGTTTGACACACCGTGTGGCGCCGGCTTTAGACGCCAACCCCTCATGCAATAGATTCGCGTCTACCGACCGCAATTTTGAGCATTCACGCATGCATATACATGTTATTTCATATATATTTTTCAAAGTTCTTTTTTGAAGTGAAAACTTCTTTAGGCGCGTTATGCGTTTTTTTTGTGGGGGTTGAATGGACCGAGCCGTCACGCTCGGATATGTAACGTCACGCGTCACGCTCCTTCTACTGGCATGTTCCCGTATACATATTTACGTTCCCTATACCGTGTGTGCAACCGGTTGCAGATACAGTCTAGGAAACCCATATATTTAATACTACTATATCGTGAGTCGAGCCAAAATTTGTCCGAAATCAAAACGAGATAGAATAATCGATGTGTACTTTCAGCGTTGAGCGCAAGTCAATTATTTCAACCAATAAGCGTTGCCCCTTCGATTATCGATCGCCTCCACGTGTGCGTGGTCGTATAGAGCGCCGAATTGTCAGCTCGTTTGCCGTTTTGTTGTTTATTGCCGTTTACCATATATTTAATAAATATATGCCGTTTACAGTATTAAAGCAATACCTCCTATTGAAGGAGGTATTGATTAAAGTCATTGTGAGTCGTCCATTTTGATGTTTACTGTTTGCTTTGTACTTTACTCAAATCGCTATACTTACTTTGTTTATTGTTATTTCAAAGTTTTTGTTGTTTGTTGCCATTGACAGTCGTTCAGTTTGGTGTTTACTGTTTGCTTTGTACTTTACTCAAATGCCTATACTTACTTTGTTTATTGTTATTTCACACTTGGACAATTTGTCGGTGTGAACTTGTAGTGAAGATGCCAATCATAGAATACAATTATGTAAATTAATTATGGATTTGTACAGAAATGTGAGATTTTTCCATGAAGCCAAACAAATGTCGTCTAAAGAAGAATACCTATAATATAAGACAAGAATACACTATTTTATTTAAGGGGCAATAAAATTTGAAGTGTGATAATATCATGTTTTATTTACCTCTTAACCCAAAAATATATAAATGAATATCTGCAGTTACATCCCGTTTGAAAACTAAGGTTCATATTGTTTTGCAATCATATGTTGTTTTTCAATTATTTCTATCTACCACAAACATCCATTCATTTTTGGAATATCATTAAAGTTATACGACAAATAAATTTCCTAAATTATATTGTTAACATAAATACTAATTTATGATGAGGGCGTTTCACACTGACTTGGATTTTAAAACGTACATACCATATTTATGATTTTAATATGTGAAATATACTACACTATTTGCCTCGCTAGCTCATGCGCAAATTAACCAAAGTACACATCAAGCAAGTGCAATGAGTGCGACAAGTACATCCTCGGCGAACTGCAGTTCCATAGTAAACAAGCTTGACACACGATATAGTAGTATTAAATATATGAGGAAACCTAATGCCAAAGACAATTCGTGGATTGTCTTGGCTAATGCGCATCGAAGCACTCCGATCCCTATACCGTGTATGCAACTTGTGCGCGTTATTATGGTTATGCATGGCCCTCCGCTCCGTTCGCTACGGGGGCTCAATCATCAAGAACTGTCCAAGTGCTAACCAAAGCTAACCCAAAATGAAGAAAAAAAAAACTTTTTACAAACATAATATTAAAAAAATAGCGAAAACATCGACGGGAATCGAACCCGGGCTGCCGAACAAGAGGTCTAGCATCTTAACTACTGAACCACCAGAGCATTTAAAACGAATTTGCTGAACCCTAAAGACATGACAGATGGCGTTGCACACACGGTATAGAGATTGTGCAGATCTTTGAATGCTTTGACTGTGTCTGCAACCGGTTGCATACATGGTATAGGGAACGTAAAAATGATTCCCGTATAGGTAGAGGGCAGAAATTTTCAAGGGATGTAGCCGGGGTAAAAAAGAAGATCCTGGACGAAAACGGGACCCCGTAAATTAATTTTGGGAGAACGGGAAGAAGTACGGGGTCGAAATTTTTATGGTAGGTGCGCCGCATGGAAGGCCACCTTAGACAATACGGGGGAGACCGGGGCTTTAATCTAAGGGGGAATTTTGGGGGAAAAACCGTTTTTCGCCCGTGTTTTTGCAACGAAGGCTCGGATCAAAATTCTGACAAACGATTGTTGAACTTTTCACTTCTATCGTGTGGTCTGAAGAACACAATTTTTTCTTGATTTTGGGTATTGCCATGGGTTAGATTGGGTTAGTTTAGGTTAGCTTTGTGTAGTTCCGCCCCGTTTCATACGCGTGAAGTGAAATATTAGAACGACAACACCGAAGGTGATAGATGCGAGTGAACGTTTACCAGATCCCGGTCACAGGGCTTCAGAGTTGCACGCGCATTACATTGTCAACACACCATATCTTTATGGTCCAGCGATGCTGTGTGTGTGATACGGCGACTCGTGTTCGATTCCCATCGATGTTTTTTTTAATTTTTTTTCAATTTATGTGTGTTTTTTTGCACATAGTGCACACAGGATTTTTTTTAACGTTTAACACTTTTTGCGCCTCCTTTGTTTGCTGAGAACGCGTTACTGGCGATGTCAATTTCGGTGTTCTTTTAGGTTTTCAGATCGTGTGCAGTTTGCAGATGTTCAATTGCCTTGTTCATATTAAGTGAAAAGGATTCCCGCAAAATTCTCGGTGGTACTTTTCACAGAACTTTCCCGTACATGTCACAGGAATTACATTTACCGTGATATATCGAGCGTCTTGTTCTGATATACCTATTGTATTTAATTGAGCCCTGCAGCATTTACGGCGTTAATGTAATGCAGCTCGTCTCTTTGCTAACAGTGATTTATTCGGAAGTTTGTTGTTGTGATAAAAGATTTAAATCCTGCGTTGCCACGCTTTTTCTTTCCTCTAATTAGCGCAAAGCTTCACCTCGGCTTAGAAGAGACCGAGGGTGAATAATATCAAATAAGAAAAATTTAAAATTCAAAGCGTGCAAATAGACCCTAGCTCTAATGCCGGAGAGTAAGGATGGGTTAGATATAAATCCAAGCCCGTGGCGCTTTATAAAAGGCGCCACGGGCTTGTAGACGTCACAAGCAAGAAATACCCCAGAGCTCAAATATGGCACTCGTTTTAGCCTAAGCTTCGCAACTACCAAGTTAGAATTACTTAAATAAATTCGAAATAAATTTGATTAATCAATCCGAACAAATGAAAAATAAAATAACAACCGTGAATTAATTTAATAATTAGAGAATTAATTTAATAAGAAATGCCAAGTAAGTTAGGCCAGTATTAAAAATTAAAAAGTGAGACGCAAAAAAAACTAATAATTAACGACAAAGTCAAGGTTAAACTGTAGTATTTATGGCAAGTCAATGAAGCCAAAACACTTCAAACATAGAGCGCAAATGAATTAAATCAAAGGACCCACGTTTTTTAATCGTCCTGATTTCTTCGTATCCAGGTATTCCAGGAATAATTAAATAACACAGGAAAATTCAGTAAATAGAAAGTTGGTTTATTACTCAATGCAGAACACAGAACAATAAGATGACGCTATTTCCGATATTCTATGCTAAATATTACGACTAGAACTGTCTACTGTTCTAATAGTCAGAAATTTTACTCAGTTACTTGAGGCATAAAGGTAAATAAAAGAAAATACAAAAACAATTATTAATTGAATTATCTCGCTCAATTAAAAGCCGATATCATTATGTATCATGGATAGAACAAAACTACCTAAAATGATTAGGTTCCTTGGTTCACTCGAATGTGATCACCTTGTGGTGGCTAACGAGATTCAAAAAGAAATATTACGCGATATAACCGATGTTAGAAACAAACTGAACTAATTAAAAGTATAAATTCTTACTTTAGAAAATCACAGTTCAAGTAACATAAATAAAAGACCGTATTCGATTATTATTTAGGCGCGTAAACAAATGGTCTGACTGACGACAGAGTACCGCTCTACAAACTAATTATGTTTATAATTAAAGCTAGGTACGCCAATAATAAATGATACCTTGGGGCAGTCGACTAAAATTAACTCAGTAGATTGGGCGCTGTCTTCGTTAAGCAATTATTAACCAGACTCTATCTGACTATAAAGACACTCTTCTTGGAGACTAGAAAACTAGACCAGGAACTAGGCAACACAACGCCAAATCTACCGAAAGGAAGCGAGAGTTCCCTAATAAAGGTACCTGAACAATTCAATATTCATAAAAATATTTCGCGTTACTCGTCGAAAATTTCGTAAAATTATACCCTATTATTTTAATAAACTAAGAGCCTGTTTCGGCCAGTTAAAAATGTTAAAAGTCTCGACTAACAAGAATAAAGCAAGCTGAATCTTAGATTTTGATTTACAAGAATAAAATAAGTGAAATTTTAAGTTTCGACTTATTAATCGCAGCAAAAAAGTTTAATCTTATTTAGCAAAAAAAAGAAAGAATTTAATTAGAGCTTAATTCTTGAGCAAAGACAATTACGGTTTGGCGTACTTTCGTCAAGGAGATAAATGTAAGTTGAATCTCGGGTTTATTAACCAGAGTGATGAATAATACGGTTAGGCGTTAATAGTTAAATATATAAAGGAGAGAGAAAAGAGTAGAAACAAACACTTATAATAAAGATAAGATAGCTCGAATTCAGTTGGTGGCTTCTCGGCTGTTTTCCAGGTGGAAAGGGAAAAAAGTCATATACTTCCTCCGACGAAGAAGGACTCTAACGGTGTCCTGAACGAGTCACAATCCAGAGACCAGACTGGCGTGGCCTAATGACTGAGCTTTAAGGGCTAGTAAACGAAACTCTGTCGGTTAAAGTACTCCGACGGTCGAAGTGTACCCCTACGGTTGAAGTGTACCCCTACGGTGGAACCCTGTAGAACAACAAAATATTCAACGTTCTGCAAGTAACTCATGACCAAAAGATATGAGTGGAAAAAAAATTACCTGTAAAGGGTTGCTATACAACTAGCTCGTTGGAACGCACAGGTAGGTCGTGGACGGACAAAGGGCTTCTGTAAAGAATTAAGACGCAATTAAAATCCACTCATGGCGTCCCAAAATGGCGGCACTCGTAGTAGAGAGACATAAAAAAACAAATTCACTCACCTACCTAAAGCAGCATCAAATCCCAGTTATGTCGGTCGGAACAATCCCATGAGGCAAGCAAAGAAAGTTCCAACACGACCACTGCTTTAAGCGGCAAGTCAACGTAGAGTGATTTCCTTCAAAAACTCTCCGGAAGCAGATGCTGCCTTCCAATATTCCCACTACAACTACACCAGGCCAATAAAAGTATAGTCACCCGTCACGTGGCCACGAGCTGTCATACCCAATAATTTATCTAGAGCGATTTCGAAAGGAAAACGCAGCACTTTGATGTACCAAAGCCCATCTTAAATAATTGCTCGACCTAGCCAAAAGGACCATTCGACCCACCATTCATTAGGGAAACATACAAAGGTAAATCACAATTTCCGTGACGTCAACACAAAAGAAAGAAAGTACCTAAACGGCACGCACGTTCAGGAGTTGGTACCACAAACCGCTACAGATAACTACTCTAAAGACATACCCAGACGATCCTAATTTTGAATTTCCGGTAGAAGGCAACTGCAATTAACTTCCAGCACTGCATTCACCGGTCGGTAGAGGAGCTCATTACAATTTCGTGGTCCGGATCGACACTTTGATCTCTTGCTCATTACGGCGAGTGATAGTAAATAATAAAATAAACTGCACCAGTTTGTCAAGAATACCCCCATAATATATATCCTTACGTGACTATAGAGAGCAAACATCCATTTTGGCAGGTTCGCCATTTAGTCAAGAAGAACTTTTACTTAAACCTTCAGGCTTAACTTGATGCTGCACGTTACAGCGTAGCTCAATTGCACAGGGAACCAATTAACCTCTTCTTTAATCAACGCGTGATCGAAGACTCCGCGATTATTCCCATAAAATTAAATCCATTTCGGTATTTCCGCCCCTTACATTTTTAAATCATTCAGCCAGCCGTCAGATTTCCCGATATGTTATAATCTGGCTTTAACCACTCATATTTCCTCGCACCATATACCAAATGACGTCAAAGCAAAACAATTTAAATATCTAATTATCTATATAGTAGTTAAGTGAGAAAACGAGAGGGAACTACGACTTTGTACGTCACAACCTAAACCAAAGCTGTTTTCTCGCTGGCAAATTATTTGAACCTGGTTCGAATCAGTGGCGTGCAAACCAGCCCCTGCAGACCCTGCAGTGCGGGAGGGCCCCGGAGTATACAGGGGCCCCGCAGGGGCCGCTGTATACTCCGTATTGAATTAACATTTATTAAAACTTTTATATATTTTAATTGTCATGTTTAAATTAACTTTTGTATGAAGTTAATTATACATGAGAAAGCAAGAATTCATTTGGAAGCATCTTTAGTATATTCAACATGAAAGAATAAACAAACCGTTGAGTCCTTCCTGAAAGATAATCAAGACATTTTAAAAAAACGTTTTCATAATACCTCTCTGAAAACTATCATTTTCGATGTCTCTGTAGAGCAAAGAAAGTAAGCCTTTCCGGTGCGCCCGCAAAATTAGGCAGCGGGAAGACTTTTCCCGTACGCCCGCACCGGAAAACTTTTTCCGCTCCCTAATTTTAAGTGCTAAATTTGCAGTTATTTAGTCACAAAATAAGCATAAAGTATAATAAATTGGGTTATCATTATACAGTGATGCAGTCTACAAAGTTAATCTAGTACATTTTAGCGTCAATAGTCTAATTTTAAGTAAAATTATGTTATATATTTATTCTGACCTTACTTATCACAAATACCAGAGTATATGTTATACTCCTCTGCAAATACACCAAAATTAGCTGCCTATTCAATTACAACAAATCATACAAACATATTTCCATAGCAACGCTTGATGAACATTAGATAAATACCTGTGTCTTGATTGTCTTGCAAGTTTGACGTTTGCTTACATTTTAATACAAAATGTTTTATGTCGTGATTTTGAATACGTAAAATTATAATAATTTTACGTTTATGTTTTGATTTCAGAGAGGTATTATGAAAAATATCGCTGGGGCGTGCGCGCACCGGAAGAGCCTAGTTTCCGGACTGGTAATGAAATATACTATTCTGATCTAAATTGGGAGACAAGGGTACTGTCATCTACAAAGTAGTAAACAGAATTATTCGTTTCGGTCAGCAGGTCATTAATATAGAGGAAGAACAGAGCTGGTGAAAGAATTGCGCCCTGAGGCACGCCTGCGTCAATGGTGAATGCGTCTTGAGATGTGTCCATCAACTGCAACGTGCAATGATCGGTTCTTAAGGAAACCAGCAAGCCAGCTGCAGAGAGAGGCTGGTAGTCCGAATGACTGTAGTTTGTTGAGCAATCCGTCATGCCAAACTCTGTCCAATGCCTTAGAAATATCCAATGCAAGTGCTTGTCAAACTTGGCTGTAGTGGTTAAGAAAAAGTCTGATAGAGATGAGGCGAAAGCACTACTAAAGAAAATAGAAAATTTGAAGTTTATCTTTTTACTTACATTTCAAAGTAAACTTTTTGAATACGCAAATTTACTTTAAAAAATTTTACAGAGCACTGAAATCGATGTTGGTCAAACAGCAGATTTAATTTGCTAGTGTTGCCTACACGGTATGATCGAGGGGCCCCGTAAAATTTCTGCGGGGGGGCCCCAGAAAACTTTTGCACGCCACTGGTTCGAATAGTTTCAAATCAGTGAATTCTCGAGATAAAGTATTGACGCCATGACAAAATTAGTTCAAATTATTTAGAACTGAAGCCAAACATGGGTTGTAGTGCGAAAAAGATATGTTTTTGTTTCCATTTGCCTCAATGAATAAAGTTCTCTTCTTTATCCTTTGATTTGCCTGCTTATGAGGTTGACGTTTAAAAAGAGGCACATATTCTTCATTATTTCGCAGTTCGCAGCCACTATACCCAAGATTAATAGAGGATAGGTTGAACTTGGGTGCGAGAGTATGAACATAAGTGGACGAGAGAAAAGAGCCGATAAAGTAGCCTGGTAGGTTCGAGGAACGTGGAAATATCCTTTCAAGTTCAAAGCCTTTTTTTTCGTATTAATACGGTTCGAACTGGTTTGAAAAAATTTTATTTCATTGTCAAATAATGACGTTGCGGTTGCTTTGTGATTAACCGTATTCAAGAACAACCTGAGTCACTTTCAAGCTGTACAAATGTTTGGGCTTTAAGCGATGTGCTTGAAACACTAGCGCTTCGAGCACAACTATGGAGCTGAAACTACACACGTCCATTATTCGAGGCGCTTTTGTTATTGTTTATGTGCTCTTTATCCATGCGGTCCATGCCTCTATTTAATCTGTTTTGGCTTTCTTTGGGTTTGCTGTTCCTTTTGTGCATGGTTCCAATCGTTTCAATTAAATAAAATTGTTGAGAGCTTGCTAAAAACTTAATAAATAAATTCTGCTATTCCAAATCAGAGAAGGTGGATTAAAAAACAAATTGGTAGGTAATTAGTAAGATAGAAGAGATCAATCGGCTTAAATATTAGTTAAATATGTTATTCCAATTGCAGCATTGTTATCTATTTAATCTTTATAATAATAATAACAAAACAACCAAACTTCACCAAACCAAACAAAACCGCATAACCTATAATACGTTTTTGTGCTTCAAGTACGTAATATACTATAGCGGCTAGCGCCACGGATTCCACTTTGGCTTTGCCATTTTACCCATGCGCCTATCAATTGTTTTTGTTATTGGCATTTATCAGCCATGTCTCTATGTTCTAGCCTTAGCTCCCTTTCCTAATCTACGGTTCTAGCAAAATTCCTACAACGCCTCGGTGGTGTAGGGGACAGGGTGCTTGCGTGTCATTCTTGCGCTGCGGGTTCGATTCCAGTCGGTCGCGACGAGGGATAGTAATACCGGTTACCGATTAACCGGTTTACCGGTGAATGATCCAAAACTCTCTTAAAAATTTACCGGTAAATCGGACAAATTTTACCGGTAGTTTCGAAAAAAATATTGGATTCCGAAAAGGTGAGATCCGCCGCCGCGCCGGTCGCCTGACCCTGACTACTCCGATACTCTGACGTCTTAAAACTTCGATTATTTCAACATCGGGTAATGCTGTGCTGTCAATAAAGGAGAAATTACTCCTGACGATAAGAGAAAAAAATCGATGTAACCAGTACCTAGCCTAATAGAAGGAAGCAAAAACTTCTAAAGATCTTTCACAGGTTGTAAAAAAAGAAATTAATTATTTTCAAGAATTATTCAGGGGAATATTTCAAAATGGCTTTTGATTCTCCCATGACAATTCAGCCTACAAATGTAGAGTCTGAAAGAGCTTTTTCTGCGGTAGGAACACTTTGCACTAAAATTAGATCACGGTTAAGTGATAAAACTTTTGATGAGCTGTGTTCTCTACGATCGTAGTTTATCAAACAAAAGAAGTCTTTATAAAAATAAGAAAAATATTATGATTTAGCGAAGATGTGGTTTGATAATATGTTTTAAGTTTAATCGTGTTTTAATAATCTATTTTCGTTTTAATATTTTCAATACAAGTTCTGAATGTTCAATTTTGTTATTAGTTGTTATTTTTCATTACCGGTAATTTCCGAAAAACCGGTAATTATATAAAATAATTACCGTTTGCCGGTAATTGCAAAACTCGGTAAATTTGCAAACCTTAGTCCCGACAGATTTTTTGCTAATTATTTTTTATTAATTAACCTTTTTTTCTTAATTTTGGGTTAGTTTGGGTTAGGTTCCATTTCATGAGCCCCCGTAGCGAGCGAAGCGAATGGTGGGAGGAAGGGTGGAGGGAGGAAGGGATGGAGTAATGGAACGGTCCGGCAGCTGTCGCTAGATGGGCGCATGCGTACAATATCAAAGCTAAAGTGGAATCGGTGGCGCTAGCCTCTTGTGAAATATACTATAATAAAATAAAAACTAAAATAACAAGCAATTATATGAGACTGACAGATGATGCTCCGGTTTAAAGCAAGACATTGCGTTTTAAATGCGGTTCAAATACATTCAAATTCATTGTAGAATACGGTTGACAACAAAAAAACGGCTCAAGCAAGAGTAACTGAACAAAAGAATTAGCGTCTGGGTGCACCGGAAACAGAACTAACCCAAATTAACACAAATTTAAAAAAGGAATAAACATAACCTTTTGACACGTAAGGCTTCTAATTTTTGGACAATTGCTTCCAGAGCCTGGTGGTCTAACGGTCTAGTGCTAGTGGTTACTTTACTTATGTATAGGGGCTGACCCATAACTCTGAGCAGAGTAATGTGGGCTGCCTAAATTCACTTTTCGCATGGCCCTCCGCTCGCTTCGCTCGCTACGGGGTCCCAAGAAAAGGAAACCAAATAGGTGCTAACCCAAACCAACCCAAGACATACCCAAAATCAAGAAAAAAACTGGTTAGAAATATAACCTTAAAAAAATAAAAAAAACGACGGGGTTTGAACCCGGGTTGTCGAAGTGAAAGCCAACCATGCAGAGCTTTAAGGCACATACAAACGAGTGATTGTATCGCGAAGTACATACATGAAAACAGTTTATTGGGCAATCCTGCTCAGAGTTATGGGTCAGCCCCTGGACATAATTCTAGTGGTTAGATGGTTGGTTAGATGCCTGCGCTTGTAAATCTTGTGATGTGACGGCGCGAGTTCGATTCCCGTCAGTGCCCAGATGTTTTTATTTTTTTTATGTTATGTTTATTCCTTTTTAAATTTGAGTTAATTTGGGTTAGAATTGGGTTAGTTTTGGTTACTTTTGTTTGATTGTAATAATGTGGAACACTGTTTCATGCGTGAAGTGAAATAATAGTCAAGCGTCGGAATATCACAATATTCCAATCAATAAAAAAATAAAATCCATTCCGGTGTACCCAGACATCCAGACTCTTGCACTGAGAAGTGACGAGCTGGCTGTAGCGTAGCTGATAGCCACAAAATATTTTTATGTTGATAGCTAACAAATGACAGGAAACAAGTCAGGAAGTCTGAAAAATTAAAGTGCAAAATAAAAACAATAGTAAAGAAAAACCCAAAGTTCACTGCGATTATTCTATTATTAGCCCATTGGAAATATTTGTGTCACGAGACCGTTTTGAGCCAATTTTTTGAAATTTCACCAAAAAGTTAAAGGTCATGTTTTTACATAACCTGTAAATTTAAAATTCCTTATCAATTGCTCCCAAAACAACCCATTCATTAATTATTATTTGGTATATTTGTTTAACAAGGCTTCTAAAGGTCAATATCATTCCTTAATGTAGTGTTTAATCCTAATATTACTAACGTTTTACAACGGACCTGTATAAGATGCTGGCCAAAACAGGGCTTTTAGTAGTGTCAAATCCAAAACACATAAGCAAACTGCTCACCGATGTTCAGAAAACCGTAAAAAGTACCCTTTATATCCAGTTGCTGTCTGCGCTGACTGATCCCTTAGGAAGTTTTCACACAAATGTATTTAATACACCACCCAAGCTAAGTAGAACGATATTTTGCATTTATTCACAGGTTAGTGTATTTTTACTGTAGTCTAGATCATGCTTTAGAAAGTTCTGCTTTTAGGCAACACGTCACTGCAACGACTTAGATGTTCGTGTACTGCTTACAGGCCTGAAAAGCAATATGGTGCAAATACAAACCCAAAACCCTATAGATGTGGTTATATTTGATAAGAAATATGCAGAAAATGAAATACAACATTTTATTAGAAGTAAGGTCTCTAATGTTTCTAATGAGCATAATATTTTGATGGTTGACTGTGAAGAAACTGAGGAGTTAACTACTGAAACTGATAATAGGGATAGTCAAGTGTATAAACATGCTTGCCTAGGAGGTATGGAAATTAAAACAATTTATACTAGGTAGTTACTTTCTGCCTGCTGATTATATCAGTCAAATGAAATATACATATGAGAATGAAGGTACTTACAGTGCAATAATTAATCATTTCTAAACATGAGAACATAAAAGAAAGAGTAAGCTTCGAAGTGTAATGCAAGTAAAAGGAACAGTAAGCTTCAAAGTGTAATGCAAGTTTTTAGTAGTGCTATTTGATTTTCAGGTACGTTTGATCGGTTGCATGTAGCACACAAACTGCTCTTAAGTGATGCTGTTCTTCGAGCTTCAGAAAAAGTAACAGTGGGTATAACTGAGGAAAGTATGACTCATAGTAAGTAGTCCCAATGTGTTTTTAAATGAAATTTACATTTATTGTGTAGTTTTTTTAAATTGCGATAGGTATTTATTTAATTTATGTAAGCTATACAAAGCATGTGACATATTAGATAGGAAAGAGAAACCTAGATAATTTCAAACTTCAAATAAGTACTCCAGGAAGTATCTAAGTATAAATTATACATATTCAAAAAAAAATCACATACTTTACATTTGTTTTTGACAGACTTGCTTAAATCTGTTTCTGAGAGTAGCTTGCTTATGTTTGTGAAAGATTTTAAGCTTTTTAGATATGTGGCTTTTACATTAGATTTACTTCAACTTCAACAAGATCTGAATAATTTTTTGTTATGGTGTCATACAAATGGTATTGGTCTTAAATCTTAATGTTAGAAAGTGTAATGCAATCACATTTTTTCACTTGAAGGCCCCATTAAGTTTCCTTATTCTAAAAACGGCAGGGTTTTGTAAAATTGTGATGATGTTAAGAATTTGGGGGTTATATTAGACTGCAGGTTTCCATTTCATAGACATATAAATATCATAATATCTAAAGCTCTGAAGATCGCAGGATTTATTCAGAGATCTTCAGCGAATCTCTATCCTCTAATCCTAATTATGGGTCCTATATTGTGAGTATTGAGCATGCACAAATAATTTTTTAAGATTGGTGGCTTTTCGATGTTGTTAGATGCATGAACAGTATAACTATGATCAGATTATTGGGCATTGTTACCTTGGAGTTGAGGAGGTTTCAAATTGATATGTGTTTCTTGCACAGAGCCCTGCATTCTTCCATATATTGCCCCTGCCTTACAGGATTTGATGCTTACCTGTACCTGACTGAAGGTTAAGACATACTGATTTTTTTTCATGTGATTTCATTTAATGGATTATGGCAAAAATGAACCAATTTTGAGGCTTGTGGATGCAAGAGTCGATATACAGTAAAACTCGGCTATAGTGAACCCGGGTTATAACAAACGCTTGGTTTTAATGAACAATTCATGAAGTACAAAGAATCTCCATATGAACACGTG
This sequence comes from Pissodes strobi, assembly GCA_016904865.1. Taxonomy (NCBI): domain Eukaryota; kingdom Metazoa; phylum Arthropoda; class Insecta; order Coleoptera; family Curculionidae; genus Pissodes; species Pissodes strobi. The sequence continues at coordinate 38,675 of MU185153.1, forward strand.
CTTTTTATGTCCGGACCTACCGAACAAATTTATAACGAACGATCGCTTTTAACGAACCATTTCGTCGGGAAAAATAGTTGGTCCGATCGGTTATAACGAACAAACATGCATATGTTTTACTGTCCTGGCCAATCATGTAACAGTAATATCACGCCACCCACGGCAATAATAGCGAATCGTAGTCAATTTTGACTGTGCTGATGTAGGTACTGTGATAATGTATATTGCAGAGGTAATATTTGCCATTTATTATCTTTTAAGTCGCTACACTTATGTGTTTCGTTATGTTTTTTTTTCCTTTTGATTTTGTTTCGTTCTGTTTGTTAAAGTGACCAGACGTCCTGCATTCAGCAGGACAGTCAAGCATTCATAGACTCTGTCCAGCGAAAGCAAACGTCCTGCAAAACGTCCTTCAATTCTCTTTTGTGGTATGCGATATGCATAAAATAACTACAAAATTAGCTAATTGTTTTTACATGACTATACTATATTAATGCAAAAATGAGAAATCTTAAATATCACCCCATTACTATTTTTGCCCATTCCTGATAGTGCGTCATACTCATACGTCAAATTTTGGCGGCGCCGTGCCGTCGCGTCGGCGGCTAAAGGCTGATTTTCATATATAGGACTGTGCACCAACTGTGCGCCTACCGTGCACCTACCGTGTCCTTGTCACTGTAAATCAAAACATTTTATGTTCCATATAAAACGCACTGAAGCCCTTATTTACATTTTCACATATAGGACTGTGCTACGACCGTGTTGCGGTCGTCCAGTCCTATTGTGAAAAAGTAGAAGTCCCGCGACGGCCGCAGCATGGTAGGCGCACAGTCGGTGCACAGTCCTATATATGAAAATCAGCCTTTACTCTGTCACTCTATCAGAGAATTGATATTGGCACTGGCCGAGTTGGTCTACTTATAGGAGGTAATGGTTCGTCTGAGTCTGGTGTTTCGGTGTGCGACGTCGCAAAGGTCATTCGTTTGATAAGGGGCTAATTCTAGGGCCGGAACCAGCGCTGTTGCCAATTATGGAATACGCCGCCATGTCTTCGCGATGCAATCAGTTTGTCGCAAGAGCCCTCGTGGTCGAGAGGTCTAGATGATTAGGTCTCACTTCGGCGGCCCTGGTTCAAACCCCGTTGCTTTTTTTTATATTTTTTTAGGTTATGTTTCTAAACAGTTTTTTTCTTCATTTTGGGTATGTCTTGATTTAGTTTGGGTTAGCCCTTGGTTAGTTTCCTATTCTTGAGCCCCCTTAGCTAGCGAAGCGAGCGGAGGGCCATGCGAAAAGTGAAATAATTGGCAACAGCGTTGGTTCCGGCGTTAGAATAGCCGCTCCTTTCGTTTGTTGTTTATAAGGGCAAATTCTGCTTGTTTCCCGCCAATAGTGAGAAATACAAATTTTTATTATGTTCCTAAAACCAAATAATATTAAAAGTTTTTATTTGTTATTTTAAGTTAAATGTTTTGTGCATTAGAATTTGAAAACTGTCTGTTTGAATGATTGATTTTTTTAATTAAATTGTTAGATCATTTTCTGACAATATGGCGAACTCACTCTCAAAAACTTCTAGGTTTCAGACAGCTCTGATTCATCTGATGTTGCAAACGTACGACAGAAATCCAACCTAGCCAGTCCAAAATTCGTCTGTCAGTAACCCGTTATTCTTTTTTAATGAAATGGCGAAGGTGCTAAAACACACTACCAAAAAAATGTTGGCACTTATTTTCACAATTATGTGATGTCCTGCATTGAGGTCTTAGAATTATGGTCACTTTATTTATAGTTTATATAAATCTTATAAAGCTTTGTCAATAAGAAATGTTACTTGTAATATTTCTTGGACAATAAAGCACTTTAAATAAATAAATAAATTTAAATAGTCAATTTTAGTGTGTAAACGAATGTGAAACGTTTATGTCGTTGATTTTTGTTAGTATTAGACATTGGCGTAAAGTGTAAAATGGAGGCAAAAAAACGTAATGTGCTAACAATCAAACAAAAACTAAGTATAATTTGTGATCTAGAAATGGGAATGTTCAACTCAGATGTATGCAAAAAATATGTTGTCAAAATCTACCATTTCCACAATCTTTAAAAATAAAGATAAAATTAGGCGTTTATCTTGCAATGTTAATGTTGCAAAATTTAAAAAAATCCGAAAACCAGTAAGATAGATAGATAGATAGATCATGGTTTACCATTCAAAGAAGCCAACATAATCCTGTTACTGGCCCAATTTTGCAAACAAAAGCAAAAGAGGTTGCAAAAATAAATTTAAATTCTTATGAAGTGGATAATGATAATCAGCAGTTTGTACAAAAGGTTGGTTGGATAGATTTAAAATTAGACACAACATTGTAGAAGGAAAAATGCATGGAGAGGCAGCCAGTGTGTCAACTGAAACAACAATAGAATGGCTTGAAGATATTTGGCCGCAGATTAGTAGAGGATACGACGCTAACGATATTTTCAATGGAGATGAAACTGGTCTGTTCTATAAAATGACTCCAGATAAAACCTTAAAGTTTAAAGGGGAAAAGTCCGGCGGTGGAAAACACAGTAAAGAGAGAATTACAGTATGGGTTTCTGCTAACATGACGGGAATGGAAAAGCGACCATTAACATTGATTGGTAAATCGAAGTCGCCGAGATGCTTTAAAAATAGCGGCAAGTTGCTGGTAAATTATCTATCAAATAAACGAGCATGGGTCACCAGTGATCTTTTTGAAGGTTTGCTTCAAGCATGGTGAGAAGAACTGCGCAAAAAGTAAAGAAAAATCATACTAGATTCGATTAGAACTTGAATTTATCAAACTTGTTTTTCTACCTCCAAATGTTACAGCTATCTTACATCCCATAGACCATGGTGTGATAAGATGTTTAAAGTCACACTATCGCAGAATGTTTTTAACTCGATTAATAAGTGCTCTTGAAAATAAGGAAGGCTTTAAATTTTCGTTATTGGATGCTGTAATAATGATTAGTGCTGCATGGAGAAAAGTATCGGAAACAACGATTGTAAATTGTTTTCGTCACGCGGGCTTTAAACTTCAGCCTGCCAATCAATTTGATGAAGAAGATGAACTTCCTTTGGTACGTTGGATAGAATTACAGCAGGTAAATAACAATGCGGGTCTCAGTGAGGGTGAAGAGGAAGATGACTTACCCTTGATAACTTGAATGGATCAAAACAAATTCAATTTAAATGACTTTGTAACAATCAATGACAATGTAGTAACCACTGAACTCCCAACCGATGCTGAACTTATGACGCCAAACGCTGAAACCATCGATCTCGCCAATGATTCAGAAAATGAGGAAGATGGGGAAGATGAATCAAGTGACCAAGTACCAACTTTTTCAAAAACTCTTTATTCAATGACTGCGGTTTCAAAATTCTTACACTATTCTAGTGTATTCAGTGCTTATGATAAATTGTATCGATACATAGAAAAAGAAGCTTTTACCAAAAATAAGATTCAAAACAAAATGACAGACTACTTTTCACCAAAAAATAATTAGGTAATGTTTAGTTTCGTAGTTTGTTTTGTACATTAGAATACATATTATATGTACTATTTTATACCCGCATACATATTTACGTATCCTAATGTGTATGTATGCATTTGTATGCATGTACTCGTATATGTCAGTGGCGGCTATTCAGCGGAAGTAGGGGAAGTGCCACTTCCTCAAGATATTGTAATTTAAAGAAATGCAATTAATTCATTCATCAGTAAAATAATATAGTTTTTAAGATTCAATAATAAAATGTTCTTAGTTTAGGAATAATCTGTTTCCCGTTACCCCTCTAATAACTAATAATTCAATTATTTTCAAATATTAAAATCAAAGCTTCATAAAACAAGAACAAGAATCTCTCCACCTGCACATTGCCCGTTAACTCCACTATTGAATAGAACAGACTAACCCAAACTAACCCAAATGAAAATGTATATTTCTTTTCGCGTACGCGCCGATAGCAGTGACAATTTCATTATCATTTGTGTAGACCTTTACGGAAGAGGTATCGCTCGAGAGCCGTCGAGTCATCAAAAGTATAAGCGCAACTAGTTGGTTGCCATGGCAACGATGACGTCGTAATGGTCGTACATTTGTTTGGTTTGCAAGGATTGGAAGACCTGGCGGTAGCACTTCCATTCTCAGATCAACGCGAAAGCACGTTATTTCGTTTATTGCGAGTTTATTAGGGGACATTCCGCCGTGGATTCTTGAAATTATTTTTTATTTTCATTCAACGGTTGATCCATTATAGTATTATACAAGATATATTTTCTATAATATTTTAGTTTTAGTGTGTTATTCGTAGACATTTGTATTAGCAACAAAATGATTTGTTGCTACTACAATATGAATATATTTTATTTTTTGATGATTTACCTAAAAATACCGGTAATAATTATTAACAAATTTTGGCAGTTTGGGCGTGGACCTCAAAAATTTTTCGCTCTTCCCTCTATCGATTTCGGCAGCTCTTCCCCACTTTTCAAAGCCGCGAGCCGCCACTGGTATATGTGCAAGTTTGTTTTCAAGTTCCACAATATGAGTAATTACATTACTATGAGTACTAGATTAACGAGTTTTTTAAATGAACGTAATGTTTTTAGTAATTGTCAACATGGGTTTTTAAAGAATATGTCAACACAAACCGCAGTTTTTGAACTTTTAACACACATTTTACATCACATCGAAAAAGGGGAATTGGCTTTGGGCATGTTTTTAGATTTGTCAAAGGGCTATGAGTGTTTAAACAAAAACAACATGCTTATTAAAAAATTAGATTTGTCTGGTATTAGGGGAAATGCTAGACAATGGCTACTGTCATATTTAAAGGATAGAAAACAATGTGTTAGTATAACAAAAAATAACACAACATCACGATCAGAAATATTAAAAAATACCATAGGAATAGCTCAAGGTAGTATTTTGGGTCCTCTTCTTTTTATTGTATTTTCCAATGATCTGTCGAATGTAATAGATGAACCTTTTCAAAATATTGTGAAATATGCAGATGATACAAATTTAATTATAGGTAGTAAAATGTTAAATAATGTGCTATTGAAATCTCAAATATTCTTTGAATTGGTCACAGAATGGTTTAACAAAAATAAACTAATTTTAAATGAACAAAAAACAAATGTAATAGTTTTTAGTACAAAACAATCAACAGTAGTTAAACCTGAAACGCTTGAACTAGGTAATTTAAATATCACAATCTCGGAAAATGCAAAATATCTTGGTGTTTATATTAATGAAAATTTAGACTGGTCAACTCACATTAATAGCACAGTCAAAAAAATAAAATGCAATTTGTTATGGATTGCGGATTGTTGGTAGGAACGAAGAAACACGGAGAATCACATACTTGGCAAATTTTGAATCAGTGCTGAGATATGGGATCATTTTTTGGGGCAGGCAGAGTTTAACACAAATTGTGTTTGTAGCACAGAAACGGGCAGTCAGGGTTGTTAAAAAGAAAAGTTATTTAGAAAGTTGTAGGGGTGAATTTCGAAGGTTACGAATAATGACTGTATATGGAATTTATGTATTCGAATGTATAATGTTTTTTATTAAAAATCGGGAACGCTTTGAACCCCAAAATACTCCTAATACACGGACATTACATGTAAATTATCCAGCTCACCGGCTTACATTAACTGAAAGGTGTCCTCACTATATGTGTTTAAAGTTGCTTAATACCTTACCTAGACATATAAGGACAATAGGTACCCCGAAAAAATGTAAAAAACAACTGAAAAAATATTTAGTAGACTTAGAACCTTACAACTTAAAAGTAGTTAGTCCTAGTTTGTAGGTGTGTTTCTACATGTAAATAGGATACAGTTGTTATTAGATTTAGGTATATGTTTTTCTTATTATTATTATTATTTATTATTATTGTTATTATTATTATTATTATTATTATTATTATTATTTCCCTGCAATTTTTTTATGTATATATTACATACATATGTACCTATATATTTTTGAAATAAAAGTTTCTTTTACGAATTCTAATATGTATGTTTTTTATTCAAAAAAAAATTATTAGCAAAAAACCGGATATAACGATCACTCGGCAATAGCGAACAAAAGCTTCGTCCCCTTCAAGTTCGTCATAACCGAGTTCTCCTGTATTTGGCTTAAGTTTGAAGAACTTTAGAGGGAATGTATGGGTTATGAGTTTTAATTTGTGACTATAATTTGTAATTTTATTCAATATGATTTAGTTAGTAATTAATGTACGATTCGTTCTGAGTTATTCGATTGGAATGATTGGATTAATATTTTTAGATTTTTTGTACTATGCACATTTGTAATAAACTTACGTGTGTATTGTAAAATGGTCTCCAGTCCATAGATTAAATAAATAAACAAATTATTGTTATAGGCAAAATTTTATGGGAATTAATACAAGATATAGATACCAGAATCAATAATGTTAGGAGTTTTGTAACTGATATTTGCCCAGAATTGACATACAACATCTGCAAGATATCTGATCCATTTGGACCAGCTATAGTGGATCCTACAATGGAAATTATTGTTGTCAGCGAAGAGACTGTGAGAGGTGGAGAAAAAATTAATGAAAGTAAGTAATTCCTAGAAATTTTGTAACTTTCACAACGGTTAATCATTTTGACTCGCCTCTAGCGATCATGGGTTAGTTTGGGTTATAAACCATACTGACATTTGGGCAGGACTTAGTCATAGTCAATTATACTTTATTGTAAAAAAAAAAGATTTCTGTTGACAAAGCATGCACTTAAAAGTAAACATATTAATTAAGTAAGTATTAAAAACAATAAAGAAATGTAAATAACTAGCAAGTTATAACAATTTGACAAACAGGACTACTATCTAAACAACATAATAAATTAGGAACTATCCTAAAATGTAAGTAAAACACAAAAAAAATCTTAATATTACCCACACCAAAAAAAGGCTGTTATATCAAAAAGTATCGTTATAGTAATCCTCCAAGCTGTAATAAGCCCTTTCTAATAAAATATTATTAACACGCCTATGAAACAGTCTGTAATTTACTATAGATTTTAGATCATGATTTAGATGATCAAACATTTTTTTGCTTTCATAAAAAACAGACTGCTTTGCTAAGGCAGACTTTGGTATAGGCAAGCTTATATTAGTGTTTACAGTTAATCTGGTATTATGTACATGATCTCGAGTTTCAAAACCGAAATACTTTTTATGCATAAGAGACACAGTTTCCAAAATAAACAGACATGGCACAGTTACAAATTTTTCCCGAATAAACAGTGGTTGACAGTGTTCATGGCCTACAACTCTACACAGATATCGAACTGCCCTCTATTGTAAAACAAATACTGTGTTAAGACAGTTGCTTGTTAGTGAATCCCGAAAAAGCAATACCATATCTCAGATGGGACTCAAATAGTGAATAATAGACCATTTTTTCTGTAGAACAACTAAGCTCTTTAGAAACTATTCTAATTCCAAAGCAACCAGCAGATAACTTTTTACTTACTGCTTTTATGTGATCTTCATATTTAAGTTTATTATCTATGTCAAGACCTAAAAATGTTGTAAGGGTTTTTTTTTTCTACAATTTTATTATCTAGATACAGATCTTTAAAGCTAAATCCAAAGGTGATTATGCTGCATTTAAAGCAAAGTAAGTTTACATCACACCAAAGCTTAACTTCGCGTAGGTCCCTATCCACAATTATTTTCAGGTCGTCCCTATGTTTACCATGCCAAAGAAGACTGGTATCATCAGCAAAAAAATGTAAACGACCCCTGAATTTTTAAAGCTGCTAAGTCATTTAAATACAACAAAAATATAATGGTACCCAAAACAGAGCCTTGTGGCACGCCTCTGGTAATATGTGATTTATCAGAGTATTCGCCATCTCACCATTTGCATTCTACTATCAAGATACGTTGAAAACCACTTTAGTGTAATCTCCCCAAACCCATTGGGTCTCAACTTCTGCAGCAATATTCCATGATCCACACAATCGAATGCTTTCGAAAAATCACATAATATTGTCGCAACAGCCTCGCCGCCATTCATATTTAGGTAAACCTGGTGGAGCAAAGAGAAAATGGCGTCATCTGTATTCTTACCGGGAAGAAAAGCAAATTGAACAGGGTTTAATATTTTGTTATTTTCTAAAAAAAACATTAATCTGTTCTTGACTATTTTTTCAATGACCTTTGAAAGCGTGGATAAAAGGGAAATGGGACGAAAGTTGGAAGGATCACCCATATCACATCCCTTAAATAACGGAACAACCACGGCACCTTTTAAACACGTTGGAAATTCACCCACAACAAATGCTTGGTTAATAGCACATGCAAGGGCATGCAATGCGGACTACGGCAAGCACTCCAATATTCTTGCAGAGATTCCATCATAACCTGCGAAATTCTTGTTTTTTTATTTTTTTTTAATCTGTTTTATTTCTTCCACATTTGTGCTTTCAAGAATAACAATTTCAGGAACGTTAATATCGACTAGATAATTCATTGGATCCTTTTTTGAATTTAAATTTGCGAGTAATTTGTTCCCTATTGTGCAGTAAAAGTTATTAAGGATGTTTAAGATTTTGTAGGGGAAATGCCTTGTTAAAAGCATTAGTCAAAAATGCGTGAAACTGTTCCATTTGGATTCTCTGCCCTGACAATACCATTCCATACATAATATCCTGCTGCAATTTTCTTTAAATTTGTTATAGTTTTTGTTACGGTAAATTCTACCCCGTCTAGCTTTTTTACATTTTACACCAGAATCTGTAGAACATGTAAGTAACACTGCTTCATGGTCAGACAATCCTGAAGCAATAGTGTTGCAGTCTAAAATCTTATCATCTTGAAGGTTTGAACAAAAATAGTCTATCGTAGTAGCAGAGAACTGTGTAATCCGAGTAGGTTTACAGACGTGCATTTTAATGTTTAGAGACTAAAAGGTTAATAAGCGACTGTGTGGCCAAAGATCCCACATCAATAAAATTTATATTAAAATCACCTGCTAGAATAATGTTAGATCGAACAGGTAACCTAGACAAAAGCATTTCAAGACGATTTATAAACACATTAATATCACAGCTTGGAGGTCTATAGATACGCACTAAAGTCAACAGCACGGGTAATAAGTTTCGAAAAGAATGCGATAAAAAAATTTGATTTCACTCAGTCCCTATCAGTTAAAAACAAAACTACTGCTATTGACGGCCTTCGCCGCCACCTGTTTTTGTAGGGTTTTTCCCCTCTGCCGCTCAGCCGTCGAACTGCATCAGCGGCAAGTCCGACTGTACATATAAGTTAAAAGACTTAGCCAAAATTATTGAGAATTCAAGCTCCTTTACAACTGTTAAATTATTAAACTTATCTACATTCAAAGTTGAAAATTTATCACATTGTTTTTTTTTTGTGGACAAGAATCATAGTTCCCCCATGTAAAATTTGTTTTCTACAATAAATTGATGCAATATTGTAGTCAGGAATATAGCATGGTTCATTTTCTTTTAGCCAATGCTCTACTAACAAAACAAAACTAGGTTTATTATACAATTCCAAAAGCACAGTCAGTTATTTCTAACAGATTGAATATTTAACAAAAACAAAGTAAATTCATTAGTTTTTACAAAATTATTTGTGACTGGAGGGGATTGTCTAAAAAAGGGTTAGTCTCAAAAATATTAACTTGCTCAATATCAACTTGCTCATCAGGTAAACATTCCAATGGGTTAATGAAAACCAGATTGCTATATTTGAAGTGAAATTTGAAGGTTGCGACACACGGCGGGTGATACCGAGCTGGCGGGACAAAAACGGTCCGCGACACATGAGCTGGCGGAACGAAAAGTATAAGGTTTATTTATTGTGATATCTTTGTTAGTTTACAAACAAAATATATGGAATTTGCTCTATTACTTTGTCAAGACATAAGCGAAACTTTTATGAAGAATATATTTTTTTTCATTTAGGCCTTCTCTTTTTGTTAATTGAGTGACATATTTAAAAAAAACTACTTTTTAACCAAATCCGTTACGATATGTACAGGGTGGTTCAAATTCGTGTCTATGTATGGGGAACTCGAAAACCGTAAGAGATACAGTGTCGGTCCAATTAAGGCAAAATTGCGCATTTAGGTGCCTAATAATATGCCGTCTAGAAAGTCTTAAAATTCCGAGTATTTCCGGAGATATCCGGAGAAAACCGAAATTTTCAAAAATCGTTTTATTTTTTTCCTGTGCTTATTTAAAAGCGGACTTTAAATTGAATTGCACTTTTACATTGCCACTTTTCCGCCCTATCCAATGATGTTATCCAGTATGAAATACGACGTTTCGTCTCAAGGGATCATCATCAACTTTCTTTTTTTAAATACGAACTTTAACTCTATTATCGTTTTTCAGATGGTATTGGCGTTATTAATATGAGTATGTGTTTTTATTTTTTTTATTTCCTTTTTTTATTTTTTTTAAATTATTTTTTTAAATTTATATATTTTGCTTTGACGTAATTTTAAATAATTTAAGGTATATATTTTTGAAATATTTATACTCTTTAGAAACATTTTATTTTGGTTTTTGTATTAAGTGGAAAATTGGAGCCCATATTAAAAACAAAAAATAGTAAAATTATTTTTACAAGAATATGGCAATGAACTATTACTCAAACAAGTTGCTTAGTGCAAAGATGAAATATTATCAACTTTTAGCAAATTAAAATTTTTGTTTAATAGAGAACATAAACAATTTATATTCATACTGCGTGATACTATAGGTACATTGATGGAAAAATACACCTATTGGAAATTTGCATATAAATAATAATAAAAAAATAATTTATAGGCAAAATTCTAATAGGTGTATTTTCCATCAAAGTACCTATAGAATCACGTAGAATGATTATAAATTGTTCTTGTTCTCTAATAAACAAATTTTTTAATTGGTTAAAAGTTGAAAATATTTTATTTTTGTTTGACTAATAGTTCATGGCCATATTCTAGTAAAAAATTATTTAACTATTTTTTATTTTTAGTACGGGCTCCAAATTTCCACTTAATACAAAAAACAAAATAAAATATTTTTTTATTACGCATGCATCATAATCAACGATTATCGCACGCTGCAGCGTGCTTAAAATGATGTTTATGGTGCGCCTACTTTTTTAAAGGTTCCTATAGAAACATTTGATCATGTCAAATGTGACAGATTAATATATTCGTCAATATATCCCTTAAGTTTAATATTTAAAACATTTTTGAGATTATGATGCATTCGTAATAAAAAATAGCGCATGATATACGTGTATAATAGGCCTTTAAAGCCCTTGCGACTTACAAAACACTCCGCTGCGCGTCGTGTTTTGAAATATGTCGCGCGTGCTTTAAAGGCCCTCTTATACACTTATATCATAATATACTATTATGGAATGTAATAATTGCAAAAGTAGCTAACTTAAATTATTTAAAATTACTCCAAAGCAAAATATTTAATTTAGAAGAAGAAATAAAAATAAAAAAAAATACAAAAATAAAAATATATGCTCATATTAAAAACGCCAATACCATCTGGCAAACGATAAATAAATTAAAGTTCGTACTTAAAAAAAGAAAGTTGATGATGATCAGTTGAAGAAGAAACGTCGGATTTCAAACCGGTTACCATCATTGGATAGAGCGGAGAAAGTGGCAATGCAAAAGTGCAATTCAATTTGAGATACGTTTTTAAATAAGTCCAGGAAAAAAATAAAACGATTTTTCAAAATTTCGGATTTTCCCTGATATCTCCGGAAATGCTCGGAATGTTGAGACTTTCTAACGGCATATTGTTAGACACCTAAATGCGCAATTTTGCCTTAATTTGACCGATACTGTATCTCTTACGATTTTCGAGTCCCCCATACATAGACACAAAAACGGGCCACCCTGTACAAGATTTTATTGTGATATCTTTGTTAGTTTACAAGCAAAAAATATGGGATTTGCTCTGTTACCTTGTTAAGACATAAGTGAAAATTTTATGATGAATACTTTTTTTTCATTCAGGCCTTCCCTTTTTGTTAATTAAGTGGTATATTTAAAAAAATCTACTTTTTAACCAAATCCGTTACGATATGTATAAGATTTTATTGTGATATCTTTGTTAGTTTACAAGCAAAAAATATGGGATTTGCTCTGTTACCTTGTCAAGACATAAGCGAACATTTTATGAAGAATATTTTTTTTTCATTTATGCCTTCCCTTTTTATTAATTGAGTGGTATATTTAAAAAAACTACTTTTTAACCAAATCCGTTACGATATGTATAAGGCTAGGGCATTTAAGTTGAAGAAGTTTCACTTCAGATATGCGCACATAGTGCACACGTTATTTTTATTTTGTGCTGCGCAGAATACAGTAATTTGTCAATAATTGTACGTCTCTTATGCATCAAGCCATTATCATCACTTATGTCTATACAAACCACAGTTCCTTCTGCATATCTGTTCAAAGCATTTGCGTAATTAAAAAGTTGTGAACTGAATTTGTACATCAATTGAATATTTTTATTTTTTTATATATGAATAAGAAACTGTAGTAAAATTAATATTTGTGTGAGTGCAATGTTTTAGTAGCCTATTTATACTTCTGAAATATGAAGCTCTACCATTCTGAACATCGTGATACCCTTGTATGTAAAATAGCATAGTCATCCAAAGCAAAATTCGTTGTAAGGCTTAAAACATCCGAAATATCATCCCCAAAATATGCATTAGGCTTAATAATACTCTGTACATTATAACTATGAAATTTGGCCTTGACTGAATTCAACATAAATCTAAAACGATCATCACACAAAAACAAAATGATATTTTTCTTATCTATTTTTCTGCGACACCATTCCTGTCCCCCATCATCAGTTATCTCTGCTAGATCTATTCTATCCATTTCCTTTGATTCGCTGCTCAATTTGTCAGCTTCTCTAGTAACTAATGTGATAAGTTCATTAGCAATATTACTGTTTAGTCTAGAATTGAAATTATTAAAATGAAAGGTATCATTTTGGAGCTTTTTTACTTCATTTGTATACATGTCAGTCCCTGCAGACAAAGTGTCAATAGTAGTCGTCATATTTCCACTCAAAATTCTGAGTTCTTCTATGTCACTCTCAAGTATCTGTATAAGTCTATCCTTGTTTATTATTTCTTTATTGAGTAATGCAACTTTTTGACCACTTTCTTTAACTACCTGGCCCACTCCAAGAGAATCAATTTCATTATGATCAGTTTGAATTGCGATTTCACTTATAGTCATATTTGAATCAGTCTGCGTTCCAGAATTGGTCGTCAAGTTAATTTACTGAGAACCACTATGAAACACGTTAAAAGCGAAGCGGTATTTTAATTCGTAGATACTCGTTTAAAACACGATGATTTTTTTTAACAAGCGTTTAATATGGTCAAATTTTCGATGCGATACCGTGCATGCGTAATATGGCCGAAGTATCGGAATTATCCGTCTTTACGTTCTAGCGAAATTCCTTCAACGCCTCAGTGGTGTAGTCGGTAGAGGTTTTGCCTGTCATTTCTGCGCTGCGGGTTCGATTCCCGTCGTCGCGACAGATGTTTTGTTTACTTTTTTTTAAAGGTTATGTTTGTTTTTTAATAATTTGCTTTTTTTTTCTTAATTTTGGGTTAGTTTTGGTTAGTTCTTGTTGATTGCGCCCCTGTAACGAGCGAAGCGAGGAGGGTCATGCAAAGCCATAATAATACCTATTATTCTGGTTTCGCCTATGCGCATGCACGGTATCGCATTGAAAATTTGGCTCTATCCCTAGACTATGTTGGAGTTTGGAACCTTCGACAACATGCACTAAAACGTAGTTTTATCCACAATACCGAAACAGAATTATTGCACTGGACGCGCGTTTCGCTAACCATGTTATCATGATCAGGAGATGATTAAGTTTTAATCATCTCCCAATGATGCTGACATGGTTAGCGAAACGCGCGTCGAGTGCAATAATTCTGTTTCGGTATTGTGGGTAAAACTCCGTCAGAGAGCTTATAATATACTCTTTGACTCCGTTTTAGTCTATACCTAGATGCTTGTCAGAACTTACGTTACGATATGTCCTAGGTAAAACCTTGCATATCAAGGTGCGTGTGATGTGGGAATCGCACGCATCGCAAAACGGATGCTACAATTATGGCCAAAGTAAATACGACAAAACTTCAAAACATTTCATTATTAGGTATACTTGCAACAAGTAATCCATTTTTGCATGGCTGTAATGAAAAGAGCACATAAAATATGTCTAATGGATAATGCTTTGGCGAAATTAAAAATTTCAAAGAAATTACAAAGGAAGAGGATAGACAGAGATGGAATAAATTTGGGAGAATTTCATCATCTATATCCACAGTACGAGCAGATGAAGATGCATTTCGCCAATATACAAGAATACTTTCAGCTACAGAAGATAAATTCGTATTGGAAAATTGAACATTACTATTAGCATAAGGGTTAGATAATTATTTGAGAATATCTTGAAAGCGATTCCTTATACGCAATTTTTGTATGGGCAGCATCTTCTTGAAATAAGGAAGTACTGATTTTAAAAACATGAGGTCATCATCTTCTGGTTTGTCAAGAAATTCAAGATTCTTAGCTTCAATTTGTAATAGCTGACATTCCACAAAATCTTCTGGGCCCTTCTTCTTTTTCCTTTTTGGGTGAGAAGTTTGTGTTGTTTGGAAACATGATTGTGTGTTTGTCTGCAACCGCTCAGCAGTGGACGATTTGGCACAAAGTAATAGGGTAATTGATGATTCTCCTGCTGCTCCTGATCTTGACCAAGTTGGAGCAGTTTTGATGGTATTGGGCTTTTCGTTTTCTTCATCACTCGATACATCACTATATCTACTATCCAATTCAGAATCATCGCTTACTCATGGTGCATCATGTTTCAAGGGCATTTGGCACGTTGCTCTCTGTACCTCTGGATGTAAGTGTGTCTTTTAAAAAGAAAAGAGTTGTCAAATACTACCATTTTCCTGGATACTCAGGAGCAGGGTCGCCGGATTTAGGTTTCGGTATTTTTTTTTAATCCTTAGCACACACAACACGTTACGTTTTTGTATTTCCGCAATTAATACTTCCATCGTGCGAGTTCACATCAACACTGCGTCTCGCGCGCTTGAAATCCAACAATTTTGATTTTAAAACAATCCGTGCGTTGCGGGTAAACAAAATCGCCCGCAACGCATTGACAACGCATTTACTTTGGAAAGGCTCATTATAAATATATGGGTTTAATAGCAGACATTGATTGCGTCGGCGTCGCACGCATCGCACCGCGCGCATTTCGCATATCGTATTTACCTTAGCGTTAGGGATTTGTTTACTATTTTAGAATGTCTACTATTTCACTTCACGGATGACCCTCCGCTCGCTCCGGGGGCGCAGCTAAGCACAAGTAACCCAAACTCACCCAAGCAGGTAAATTCAAGAAAAAAAAACAACTTTACAAATATTTGCATTTTCGACAGACGCGTGCGCACTTGTCAGTATGGTTTACAACCCCTGATGGTTAGAGGCAAATATCTTCTTGTGTAGATGTTGAATTTCATAAGTATGCTCAGAACTAAATATTCACATATTTTGTTTAAAGCATGTAATGTTTCTCGTATGATTTAGTAAGAAGAGAAAGAAACTTAAGTGAACTAAAAATTGTGCCAATTCCTTTTATTGATGAGCCAAATCCCCAAATTAGAGAGGAAAATAAAGTTAGTTCAAGTAATACGAGGCTGAGGTTACTAGGGACTTTACTTAAACCCATTGTAAAAAAGAATATTCCAAATAAGCCTTATGTGATTGGTTTAACGGGTAAGTTAGTTTTGGCTAACTTCTTTACACAACATTATGTGTTTCATATATTGAAGCCACTATAGATGCATACACAATTTTAGGTGGTATAGCAAGTGGAAAATCAGGTGTAGCTTGCCACTTGGAAAATCTAGGTGTACCTGTAATAGATTGTGATAAAGTAGGTCACAGGATGTATCAAAAGGATGGTCCATGTTATCAAAAAGTCGTGGATTACTTTGGGCCACAATTAGTTAGTCCAGATGGAGAAATAGATCGGAGAGCTTTGAGTAATGTGGTGTTCAAGGATCCGGTAAGTAAATAAATAAATAAATAACGTCAGTTTAAAAATTTCATTACCAATAGAAATTTTATCAATTCTGACACATAACAACTATAAAAATTGTATATTTTTTCCTAGACAATTCCAATTTCAGGCTGAATTGAAGAAATTAACTGATATGCTGTGGCCGGCCATGGCAGAAGATATACAAAAGATTATTAAAAAGTTAGAAAAAGATGTTGTTTGTGTAGAGGCAGCTATCTTATGCCAAGCTGGTTGGGATAAATTTTGCCACGAGGTAACGACGCATTTTATTCATATAAATACCTAAATAGAGTGATGTAATTAATAACGTATATTCAAAAAGGTGCTTTTTAAATAACTCTCGATCACATTGCTTTGATTGGATGGAAATTATTTAATATACTTCTATATATTGCTATGTTCTGTTCAGGTATGGACTACATACGTTCCAGAAAATGAAGCCATTGAAAGGCTCAAAAATAGGAACAATCTTACAGAAGATCAAGCGAAGAGCAGGTTAGCAGCTCAACAATCCAACAAGGAATATTTAAACCAGGCGAATGTAGTTTTTTGTCCCTTGTGGGATGTAGAATATACAGAAGCTCAAGTGCACAAAGCATGGCGCCTTTTACAGGCTAGGTTACTTGCAGACTAACTATTTGTTTATAAAATATTGATGTGGTATGTGTTTTAAACTGATATTTTAGGTTTTTTGCACAGTCGTCTACGGCCGTTTCTAAACTAGCTATGAAGAGACATGGGGCAACAACGTATTGGCGCTGTTTAGTCATTCTAAACTTATTTGTTGTCATTTTGAGGTTTGGATTGTTTGAATTTTATGACATAGGACATTTTTTTTATTCCTTGATTTTTTGGCCAAGGCTATCAAAAGTGGAGTACAAATATTTTATTCGATTTCTTTAGATCTGGCATGAGATTCTGCCGATTATCAATTGCAAATGGTCTGGGTAAGCTAAATGCTAAATAATTTACGTTCGGAACTATGTACTACAATACATAATATGCTACTTACTAACACTAACAACGCCTTTGTCGTTGCCTAAATTTTTAAAAATAATAATATGTTCATTAGAATACTTTAAAACAGTAGACATAAAGAACATAAAAATGCAAATAAGTATAATGAAGTTTTTATGCCAGTGTTGCGCGTATGATATGCAACACTGGCAATTCGCAATCCACTTGGTACCAATATTAAATTATATTTTTTTTACCCGGTACCAAAAAAAATTGAAAAAAGTACTTTCTATTCTGAATATTCTGAAATTGTGTTTCTGTGATAATGTTTTAAATTATTTTTGAGGGAGCTAGTTCGAATTTTAGCGGGCCTGCCTATTCCTACGAATATGGGGAAGGGCTAGCCCAATGATCGAGTACAGTTTCTGCACCGGTGTTGGCCTCAAGCATCCCATTACGATCCGAGCGGTTTCATTTATCGTGACGTCAACTCTTCGCATGTGCGGAAGAGCTCCATCATACAGGAGCGGCGTGCTTAGAGACCGATACTCACAGAGCAAGTGCAGATGGCCTAAGGGTGTGTGGTTGTGCCCCCCATGTTTTATCTATCTTCCGCAGGACATTACTGGCTGATGATACAGTGCTGCTTAAACGTTAGTGTGCCTTTCAGGGTGACGCTCAAGTATTTTGGCGGCTGGTAGTGATGGAGTACATTGCTCCGCCAAGTGGAAAGCGCACACCTGTCACCTGTGACTTGCCCAGATTGGGCTTAAGCTGGTTATTGTTGTAATAACCAGAAAGCTAGCTCTTCGATTTCCACGACACTGAAGCTTTGCGCTGCCATCGCTGTGTCGTTGGTATAGATACATTGTCGCACCTGTAATGGGTATGGGTTGGTCATTAGTGTCAACGTTATATAGTGCCGGCGACACAATTTGTATTAGTCAGTGATCTATTGTGATCTCGTATACTTTTTTCAGCAGTGTCCTGTGATTTACTGTATCGTATGTTGCCGTTAAATCAATGAAAGCAACACTCGTTATTTTTCTTCTTTCGAACTCATCCTCGATGTGCTGTGTGAGGTTCAATATTTGTCCACAACACGACTTACCGGTTCTGAAACCCGCCTGTTGTGGAATGAAGTTGTCCATGCGTTTAAATACCTGGCACAAGAATAGGCGAAATTCCTGAAATCATTTTGCTATTTCTATTGCTTCAGAAGTGCAACCATTTTCATCTTTCTTCATATTCTCATTGCGTTTCATTTTGACTTAAAGGCATTCGTCAAATCCGGTAGCCATAGGAGGGTCTTTAGGTCGACACTCTTTGATCTTCTGCTCTTCATGTCTATACTTTCCACCAGGTCGCACCACTTCGTCTTTCGATTCTCCGCTATAGCCTCCTGAGCAATTCTCTCGATTGTATCGTTTCTTCTGCAAATGTATTCTCCTCAAATATGGCTACATATTGACTGAGCCGGGTTTTCGCATCCCCGTTCAGTTCATACATAATTTGATCAAAGTATCGTACATATTTCACTGTGATAAAATTTGTTCAGTTGGCATTTTTGAAGATGAAGCGTCTCTGGAGGGAATTACCGCGCTGACCAAGCGTATTGGCCCAAACTTGGATGAACTGGTTCGCCGACTTGCTTCTCACATTGAGCAGCAATTCATGTCACGAAGATGTTCTCAGGTTATAGCCTTTCTACAACTTACCACTGTTAAAGAGATTGGCACTGGCAGCTTTGGGCTGTGGACTAGCTGTAGGTCTTTTGTCTCAGTCCACGTTTACAGGTTAAATCCATTATCATCGGTTTCATTGTATCCTCACGCAACACTCCGGCAGTTAAAGTCACCGATTATGAAGTTAATGCTTTGGTAGCTGAAATTATCAGTGTCTGTAAAATTAGACCACGCGACAGGTGGTTTGTAAACTGATGTTATGTTGTGCAGACCGTCCGCAGCTAGGGGTTATCTTTCTCTAACAGTGAGACGGAGATTGCCTTGATTCCAGGCCTGGCAAACATAGCACTCCAGTACTGAGCGTGTTGCCTTTCAATTCCGCTGATATTTGGCCTATATTATGTAGTACCTCGATGTGTTTCTTGAACCAATAGAAAACCATAAGCATATCTCTTGCATAGATCAGACAACACATTTTTTTTCTTGGTTGAAATATCCTCGATATTTGTCGAAATTGTCACCAATCATCACCAATGGCTTTGAGAAAAGTCATTTTGATTATGCTTTTACTTGTGTGTGTGTATCAACCTCAAAAAATCTTAAAATATTTTTCGAGAATATATCATTAGAAATATAGTTTTTTCAGGCGCGGCTCGTGGGTTTATTGGCAAGTGGGTCAAATCTAGGTGGGCAGAGGTGCACGGTAGAATAGCGCCACGCCCAAAGTGTATTTTTTACTTTTTTTTTCTTTAAAAAAATAACCAAATGTATTTATAGCATCCGCAAATCCAGTCAGAAATATTGTACATAGCTGGTTTAAAATACCTGTTAATTTATTTCCCTTTATCTTTTAGAGGAGGTTTCGGGCGTCCATTTTCTTTTATTTATAAACGCTTTTCGAACGTCAATGTGCCAGTTATTTTACACTGAAGTATTTCTTGCACAGATGCCATTGGTAAATAATTGTTTATAACTCTTGCACTACATTTACCACTAACCAAACGACACAATGCAAAACTATCCAAATTAAAAAAAAAAGTTAGGAAACCAAAAGCAAACTATAATTTAAATAAAAAACCAATCAAAAGTCTCGCGCCGGTCAGCCTGCGATAATCGATAATAACTAAATTTCATATAAGTTTTTGCAAACGTAATGCGTATGTCAATGTCAGCCAATTAATATTAGTTTTTCTTTGTTTAACCCGTAACCCAAATGTCTTGCAATATAATATTTTTTCTCTCCGAACGGTTCGAGTGTGTTTTCATAAAGGTCAAGCAGCATGTCAACCTGCGAGCGCCAAAAGCACTATCACTGGCCGGCCGTGGATAATTTCATCAACTATGTGTCTCTTTTTAACACCTTATAAAGCGCGTATCTAAGCGCTCTGTCTTAGTTTCGGTTCTCTAATTGCCGTAAAAAGCCATAAGGTGAATTTAAAATACGGCCGGACATCCAGCATCAACCGGATAAATTGTGGAGTTTTCGCATGGCCCTTTTTTTAAAAATAACTATCAACTGAAAATTAGGTGGGTCATTGACCAAATGACCTTATTGAGAAGCCGCGCCTGATTTTTTTTATTATAAAAATGCAAAATAGAAAAAAATATAAAGCACTCGTTTTATAAGACGTTTAAGCGAGCGTGTTAAAGACGCATGCGCTAAAAACTTATTTTATAAAACTAGTATTTTAATTTACCATTATTATTCTAAATATTTTTCATTTGACAGTTAAATTTTGCACTACTTCTACATGTTATATATTTTATGTTATTTAACAAATTCAAAATACTTTTTCTTTGTGTACCGATTTTACCCAGAATAAAATTTGCCATACCTTGAAACTAAAATATTTTCGAAGGAATTGTGAATGATTAACATTTACTTACTTAAACATTGCTTTGGTATAAAGTAAAATATTAAGGTTCTCTGAGTCAGGGAAGATACTATTTTAGGGAAAACTTAGTAAAACGTCAGTACATTTCCTAAGGCCGCTAAATCTGTATCCCAAAAGATGTTTTGTTTTCCAATTAGAAAATAAATCTCGTATGCGTAGTATGTTACATTAGAAGGAAACAGGAAATGTTTGAACGTCAGGAAATGTCAGAAGCCGGTAAGCCGGGGAAGAAAATTCTTTAAGCCAGATTTTCTTTTTATTTTTAAAACGTTTACATAATCTCGGGTGATATCAGAAAATTTTGAATAAATCAGGATCAGAAAACAATACTCAAATCTCTGAATTCCTATTCGATAATGTTAAAATTTAAAATTTAGTACTTACAGATATAGGAAACAAATACACTACACTATCACACTTCGGGTAAGTAATTGCAACACGTTTTTCTGATTGAAATTAAAGTGAAAGTAAAGATTTTTTTTTAACTAATTAAAAAGGAACCTAGCCCCGGAGAGTTGTATTGCAAATGCCTGGCCCCTGTAGTGGGGTTGTTTGAGCGCCACCCGTTCTAACCAACTAAACGGAAAAAGCTCTGCTGGTGTTGTGCAGGGTGGCTAGGTCAGCTCATTAAATCAACCGGTACTTAACTTCAAACCAACAAGAAAACGAGAATATAGGCTGGCTTATTAAATCATAATTAATCACTTAACCTATCAAAAAAAAACAATCTACAATTTAAGGAACAATATATTTGTTACTAAGTTCTTTTTTTTTTAAACACAGCAACAATCTATCTGGAGTAAAGTGTTAAATGAAAAGGCGGTTAGTTAAGAATGTCAAATGACTATTAAAGTAATTGATGAAATAAACAGAGCACAATATGGAGATTGTGCGGAGACCAATTCAGTTGTTAATACTCGGTTCTGTATGCCTTACCACTAAATCCACTAATTACTACTCACCGAAGTGATCACTTTGATGTCAACTAAGCTAATTACATCTAGGTATGCGTGCGATAATAGCTGCACTGATTTTAAATGTAGCCATAATAATATGTAGCAATGAACGGCCATAATAATTAAATCGAATGACTCGATAAATTAATAAAAAGAATAAAATTCGAATAGAACTATTGAAAGCTTGGCTGTCAATGCTTGATTAATATTATAACGAGAGAAAATTCAGAGCGTTTATGTTACTCGATAAATGAATGAAAAGAATAAAATTATAGAAACTGTTTTAAAGCTCGACTGTCGATGCTTGATTTATATTATAAAGAAAGAAAATTCAGAGCTATTAATAATAATAAATTAATAGATAAACTTAAGCTTCGGTACGATGCCTCTTAGATCCGTCGAACTCTGGTAAAGGTGCCGGGCACCTGTTGGTACTACTAGGGCACTGGCCCTGAGGGAAAACTAGCCGAGGTCTCGAAAGCTCGGAATTTGGATTGGCTCTAGGGTGGACTGGTAGTTGAAGTGGTGGCACTCTCATAAGACCTGCTTGCTGCTGGTAAGAGTGGTGGCCCTCCAGCAAAGGTTGTGGCCCTCCAGAAACAGCCCTCGTTTTGTGTGTGAGGGCTAGGGAAATTCGACGGGCTCGGTCTTATCTGACGAACGTGGAAAGCCTCTAATACAGCAATATTCAAATCCCGATTAATCGGTCGTGTCACAACACAAAGAGAAAATCATCACAATACATCCCCAAAGAAAGGGTAGAATTGAATCACAATAAAATGTTGAGTCTCTATGACTGCACTATCAGCAAACCCTCTCTTCGCCTCGATGGGTATTTCAGAAGAGCCAAATCCTCCGTTTCCAGTCGATTTGTCTTTTTCACTTCTACGAGATTAGAGGGGGGGAAAATGTAGGGCGGAGAACTGCCGTATCGTATTCTAACGATTCGATTCGATGAATAATTCTAAGATAATAAACAACTTAGTTCTCGTTTATTATGATTGCAAAACGACTGCGGAAGCCACAATTAATTCACCGAAATTGAGTGATTCAAAAATTACCAGAGAATATTCCCTAACAAAACGACAAACTTTTTAAACATTTAAATCGACAGCTGGCGTTTACAAGAAATGATACATTCCTATTACTCCGACGAATGTTACCAAAACTACAGCCTGCCGTGTGAATATATTTAGAAGCAGAGGTCGTAACGATCGTCAGAAATGGCGGCCGGCAATTGGTGTTCCGCAACCAAGGGGTTCCCAAAGGGTTATGGAATATTCACCCCCGTCAGTAAATAGTAGAATCTACTGCAGCGTATTTGTGGGTTTTATTAACAGAATTGTTAAAAATATAAAACGGTTTCTGGCTGTTCCATGATAATGTAATATAAATCAAGCCAAGCTAGTCTAATAATAATGTGCCAACGTGTTATAAAAGCTAATACAAATATGTCGTTAACTTATACTTAGAATATAGTTCATTTATATTAAGAAAAGCCGCAATTTCAAGCGAATTGTTAGCAAATTAAATCGATAAATATAGAATTAATAAACCGATGTGTACAAAATACAGCATGTTTTTTTCCCTAAATGCGGCATATAAATGAAATTTTAAAAATATTTGACATTGGCAAAATCGATCTGTTACATAATTATCCTCAATTTTGAAATTCTATTAACCGTTTTTCTCTTCTGTGACTTACCGGAACCGAAAATGTGGATTAGTGATTAGTTTCCCTTACACACCCGAATTAAACTGGATCTAAAGATTAACATAACATATATCTACACAACTTATAATTAAGATAAGTTCACCAGGTTTTCACTTCTTATGCTATGTGTTTTGTTTAACCACTGAATTATAATAATAATTGTATTTACCTTTTTTTACTTGACAACAAACATATGAGAGAATGACAAGCGAGATTCGCTTAAATGCCATGTTTTGGCTTTTTCGTATGCTTTTATTTTTGAGAATGATAAGGATTAATTAATTAATATTTCGTTTTACAGATCGGGCGCAACATAACATAAGCCCATTTAAAATTCGACCATTTATTTAATTTGCTTATGCCAGGCGTATATTATGTCACTATAAACCCAGCTTCAGTTTCGTTTAAAAAGGCAAATTTTCAATTCCATCAGCTTGTTTTAGCAGAACTAAAAATTTGACATTTGACCAGATGCGTTGTTGCCGTTACTCTTTATCTTCGCGCCTCATGGGTTGTTTAGAATCGGCCAATGTCATATCAGATAGAAGTAGGTAAGCAAAATAGGGAGAGGGGGATATAAATATAAAGTGCCTGTTATTTTGAAATCTGGAAGCCATGAGGAACATGGATTGTTTTGGAAAAAACTAATTTGTGTCGATTGTTTCAAGGTATATCTTTTTGAATTTCTGAAGTTTATTTGACGAAATATTAATAAAAGCCCTATATACATACCTTATTACCTCCTTTGTCTTCTACCTCATTGGTCAAAATACAGGCTAATTTATTTATAATCTATTTTTATTAAGGGCAAAATAAGCAGTATCGAGTTAATAGTACATTATTTAACGAGCGTATAATGTAGGCTATAATCATCAAAGTATTGTATGGTTCATTATACGTAAGTCAAATACTATACTTTATCTACAACCATCCTTAAACACACAAAACACTTAACTAGAAAACAAAATTTTAACATTTCGTGAACCGAGACGTCAGCACATACCTATATTGACATTTCACGTTTCCAGAGTTGTGGCTCTCGGATAATTCACAATTACACTTGTTTTATGAGTAACTACAATTGCACTTGTTGTATTATGCATAGAATAGTGCTCTTACTTGCATAAGTATTATGCGTATATTATAAAATGGTTATATATAATAATGTATTATTAGACGAGCGTATAATGTAGGCCATAATAATGAGTATGAGTATTACACGAATCGCTTGCGGCGAGTGTTATAATCATCAGGAGTGTATTATGGTTCTTTATACGTGAGTCAAATACTATACCATCCTTAACACGCAAAATACTTAACTATAAAGCGACATTTTAACATTTACACCAACCGAGACGACAACACATACCTATGTTGACATTTCTCGTTTCCATAGTAGTGGCTCTCGGATTGACTATTACGAATTCATAATTACGCTTATTTTTTTATGAGTAACGAGTAACTAGAATTGAACTTGTATTATGCTATTACTCCCGTAAATATTACGCCTCTATTATTAAATGGTTGTAAATAAAATATATTAAATATTACTTTTTTTTAAATTGGTTATCTCCAAGGATGTGTTAAGGTATGTTTTGCTATATGAATCACTGAGAAAACTCTGGTTTTGCACTTGTACTATAGACAAAGGCCAGTGTTAGGTTGTTACAAGTAAGTTATAGGAATCTGAGGCAACCTAAGACAGGAGCTATCGCAATAGTGAAACATCATATATGGGGTGTCTCGTTTTAAATCTCAAAATTCTGATCGTCTCTCGTTTAATGTTTTAATAACATCTATAACAGCTCAGATAAAACTAAATGGCTTCTATCCGGTTATTTACATGAAACTAGGTAGGGTTCTAAATAAATATTTAAGTGAAAACCCTCTGTACATTAATGATTAAACGGTGGATATTTTAGCTATTATAATGTTCCTTCAACTTCATATTGTAAAATCATTTTTCTTGGGTGTTATTTTACAAGAAGGCCAACACATCACAACATTTTTATTTTCACAGTTTGAAAGGCGCTTGAAAGTGAAGCTGTTTCAAACTGATTCTTATTTCAGAATGTTTATTTCACAATAATTTTGAAGGTGGCTTAAATTCAATCCTCATTGAATTCAATTTTCTGCGTTTGCGGGCGTATGTCAATTTGGAGAACTAACTTCAGGTCGACGTTAAAGTTTTTAACTTCAAGGTGCTTTGAGACTTTTGAGAAGTTAGTTTTTTTTTAATGCTTTATTCTTCAGAATATACACACACCGCAATGGTCTAGCGATATTTTTATTAAATTAAATTAAAGTTTGATTTAGACAAAGAATGCATAAAGTCCTTAACATATATGACACTATACATCACTCACTTAGTATCCATGCCAATAATTTGAAATTTAACGATATACAGTGGTGTGCAGTTTTTTTTAAACAGATTGAAACATGGGAAACAACAAAAAAAGTATTATTTTTCATCTTGCCTATAACAATTGGGCGTTTTTTTTTAATACCGTGTGCAGCCCAAGCATCACTTAAGGCTGTAAAGAGCTGTGCTCGGTTTTCAAAATTCTGATGCACACGCAAAACTTTTCTTTGGAGCATATCCTATGCATTTTCAATGGGATATAGATCCGGCGATTGAGCAGGCCATGGCAATACAGTGATTTCTTGTTCTTGTAAAAATTCCATTACTATCCTGGCGACATGCGGACGTGCATTATCATGTATTAAAATGAATCTGAGTCCAACAACTGTAGTTTGCGGTAACACAACTGGCCGCCAGAATTTCCTCCATAAAGGCTGACACCTCACCGGGAGTCTACTTCTTAAACCACTCTCATGCAGTCTATTTCTGATGGTACTTTCCAATATTTGAACATTATGAGTTTCTTGGAAGCGATTCATTATCTCAGGAGCCGAAATTCGAGGGTTACGCCGGGCCATTTGTGTAACAAAACGGTCTTGAGCCGAGTTGCGATCCTTGACGGACCTGGGTGTCTTTCGGAAACATCAAGTGCTCAAGATAACGGGCCCACAAATGCGAGATAACGCTCTACGTTGTTTTGATTGTTTCAGCAACATCAATCTGACGAGCTCCATTTTCCAGCATTCCTACAGCTCGCATTTGATCGCGGGTAAGATGATTTCGGTTCATGATAGACTAACCCAAACTGCGAAAAAGCTTTCATTACTTACAGAAAATAAAATCTTATCTTCTTATCCTTACAATAGATTTTGCATATTATCCTGTTTTTATGAGCAAAATAAGGTAATTTTTAGCATAGAAGAAAAATTACTCCGATAGGGCAGTTCCTACCATTGAAAATGCCTATTATAAATAATAAAACATTTCGTGAATATTTAGGTAATTTAAAAATGTTTTTAGGAAATATCCTTAGACCATTGCGTTGTGTATCTTAATTGTTGTGAGAATGAGGAGGAATTGTTTGCAGTATTTTACGGTGCCACCAAAAATGTTAAATACAAAAGGTGCTGGGTTTTTCACGTATTGTCTTACACACATTTCGTGAAAAACAACGGCATTTTGCCCGTTTTCGACCAACTGCTGCTTCCTTCCGACCACCTTTATCCCTATGTTGGAGTTTGGAACACTCGGTAAAATGCACTAAAGCAGAGTTTTATCCACAATATCGAAAGAGAGTGCAAAAATTCTGTTTTAGTATTGTCGATAAAACTCTGTTTTAGACCTTTATCCCTCTTTTCCACCTATATGGTCGAGAACAATCGGCTTCTCGACCACGATTTGATAGTAAAAAAGATACCGCTCGACTAAAAGAATAAGACGATTAATGTCAGTAGTCTGTAAAAGAAATATCGCTCGACTAAAAGAAATTATATTATTTAAAAAACATTAATCTGTGATAAAACTATAATAACAGTTAGATACAAGATACGTAAGTTTATAAAGAAAAGGTTAGAAAACACACAGCTTTAGTGTAATCATTGCCCTTTGGACACGGATAAAAATATATTACAAAAACTAAAACAATAAGGTAGGGATTCTAAGAGCACATGAAATAAATATAGTCTTTAGTTGCAGCTTTTGAGTACGGAAGTCTAAAAAATTCCGTTCTTGTTAGTTGAGTCACTTTGTTTTCACTTTCCTCTTTTTAAGATTTTTCAATGTTCTTCAAATGACACAAGGTAACTTTCCTATTATTTAATTTTTTTATCGGTTCAGGGTAATGAAGATATCTTTCAAAAGAACCTGACTGTAGGTTTGATGGATTTTCGGTTACAAATCAGGTTTCTATATTAATATTTTTTTCGATGTCAATGATACTCGATGTTGTTTGGGATTCGTCAGTAAAGATTAGATTTGGCTAATTCGTGGACAGACAGGTTATGCATTTGTCACAATTTTCGCTGCTGTTTAATGGTATTCGTAAACTTGACATTTATTTAGAATTATCATCAAGAGATTTAAATATGACGTCTTCTGGTTGGTTTTCCATATTGTACACTGAGGTTTTTACAAGGGTACTGGAAGTCTCATGAGTTTCCTTTGTAAACGGTTGTAAATTTATGTCTATATTTGCTGGAGAATTTTCTACAGATATGTTTAGTTCAGTGTCGTTTTCTGTCGAGGGTATTGTAGATTGTTCTGGATCGCATGATATCGTATGCCTGTCTGAACAGTTTGTTTGTACACAATTTTGCGCGACATATTCTATATCTTCATTGATTTTTTTGAACCAGAGGCTAAATTGGACTGGTGTGTAATGATATTGGCCGATTGTTTTCTAAATAAGAGATCGATCCGAGGTTGGTTTCATGTCGATTATCGTTAATGGAATTAGAATCTGATGATACAAGTGATGGCTCGTCGGATGTTATTAATTCTAAAGATTCATTGTTTTGAATATATACATTTTCAAAATGTGTTATGGTAACGTCATTCAATATTCGCAGACGATCAACCAAGACCCCACTTGTATCATGGTGTTCTGATTCCCTTAGTTGTTAACCTAAGCCTCATTTTCGAAATTATTTTTCTACCGCCCTAAATTATTCAACAGATGTAGGATCTTCGGCACCATCTTGCATTCCTGCATTTTGGCGTTCAATAATATTTTGCACACTTTTATATAATTAAGATTGTTTGCACTCAGGGGATATAAGCCACATTTTCTGAAGTCGTTTACTATATGACTTTCCATGTCACAATGGTCTAACAGCAATATGTCCTGGCATGACCACGTTGCTCCCAGAAGCTTGGTGCGCTATTTCGCAACAAAAAACTCTATACACCGCAGCAGTTGCTCTTGCTCTACAAAGCGCAAATAAGACCGTGCTTAGAATATTGCTCACATATCTGGGGTGCCGCACCAAAGCACACCCTAAAGCTGCTGGATTCCATTCAGAAGAGAGCTGTGCGTCTCGTCGGCGACCCGGAGTTGACCCGGAATCTAGATAGTCGGGAACACCGCAGACATATAGCCGAAATATCTCTGTTTTACAGATACTTTCACGGCAGATGTTCCCAGGATTTGGTCCGCCTCATCCCGCCCCTGGCAGCTCCTGTCAGGCAGTCACGACAGACGGCAAGAGCGCACCAGTTCGTCGTACAACTGGAAACACCTAGAACATCGCTTTACAAGAACTCCTTTGTCTGGCGCACTGCATCACTGTGGAACTCACTCCCAGGACATCTGTTTCCCACTAATTACAACTTACAAATATTCAAGAGCCGTGTCAATCAACATCTTCGTACACACACCGCTCGTCGAGCGCCATAGGGTCTCCCTTTAGTGTGTGTGCCACTGCCATAAAAAAAAAAGAAATGTTCATTGAAAAACTCAGAAATTCAAGGAAGCTTTTGCCACTTTCTGATGGTCTTTTTCCACTCCGTTTTGAGCGGCTTAAATACACTTACGTCCGTCGGTTGTGTTATATGGGTGTAACTAGGAGGCAATGCGTAAAGGATTATGCCAAATTATGGCAAAATTCAGTAAGTGGGAGGGTCATGTGAGACTTGTGTCCATCCAGAAATACAAAACTGGACTTCATATGTTATTCTCATCTAACCACTTATTACATTCTTTTGCAATGTATTCGAATACGATACCTCATCCAACCCGAATCCGACTTGTCCAATACCCAATTATTGTCAGGTATGTTTTCAACTAAAGCGTGTGATGGTCGAAAATGTATTCAATTCAATTTAAATTCAAAACAAGCTTTATTATTCAAAGTAAATAATTTTACCTATTGACAAAGCAAAAAAAAAATAAAAAATTGAGGAATAAAATCGTAAAATTAGCAAAAGCATTATAGTCAAGTCAACTGTACAAATATCCAATCTAAGATTGCACGTTATATAAAATTACAAACAGACAATTGAAACCAGCACATGATTAAAAACCTATGGAACAAATAAAATTTAAATATCACAGCTCCAAGTTATCAGTCCAAAATTCAGACATGTTGTAATATGCCCTACCCAACAACAACCTTTTCCCCTCTCTTTTAAATTTGATTTTACTTTCAATTTTCCTTAGTTTTAGAGGAAGGTGATTAAACATTTTTTTACTTGCATAAGATAGTGAATTTTTTGTTAGTGCTGAATGAGGTATAGGTAATGGTACAAAATGGGATGACCTGGTAAAGTTTACTGCACTTCCCGAAGCAATAGAATGGCTCTACTTTGACTGGATTAAACAACATGTCTCCAGAATGACAGAGAGCACATAGTTAAAATCCTTCAAGATTTAAAAAATGGTCTGCAAGATTGAAATGCATTTGATTCCACACAAGTATCTAAGTACCCTCTTTTGCAAGACGAACAGTGATTGAAAAAGATAATGGCTGCATGAACCCCAAAAACAGATTCCATAACAAAGGTGAGCCTCGACCAAAGGAAAAGAAATCCCCCTGGCCATTCCTTCACCCAACTCATAAGCCACGATTCTTACTGCGTAACAGCCACGTGCGACCCGCTTAGAGGTTTCCAATATATGAGAGGAAAATTTGAGGTCTCCATCAATATACAACCCCAAGAACTTATGCACCCCCTGGACCTCAAGACGCTCTGAGCTCAGGGGGCAATCTGGGAGGGCACATTTAAAAGACACGATGTTGGTATTTCCCACATTCAGCTTTAAACCGTTGCTCCTACACCAGTCTTCAAGAATTTCCATATCATAGCATATTGCTCTATGAAGATCATCTGCTGACTTATTGTGCCACAAATTTGTGGTGTCATCGGCGAACATGGTAAATTTCCGCGATATGAGGAAGGTCATTGACATAATAGAGGCCCCAATACAGAGCCCTAAAGGTCCCGAAGGAAAGAGAATACTGCGTCATTTGTGCCTCTTGCATTCTGAAAGCCAAATTGATTTGGGGACAGAATGTTGTGCCTTTCCAAGGAATTTGAGCATTCGGCACTTTACCAGTCTCTCAACTATTTTTGAGACTGTGGAGAGCAGACAAATCGGCCGAAAATTAGAGGCGATCCCAAATCTCCACCCTTGTAAAGAGGAAGCACCTTGCCCAACTTTAAGCTGTCAGGAGAAGAACGGCTAAAGCCGTATCTGGAAGTGACCTTAAAACGTTCACTGAAATTTCATCCCATCCCGACGCATTTCTGTTTTTTTTTATAAAAAGTAATTACCTTTTAATTACCTCCAGGTCAGGAGAAAAAAGAAAAATGATGCTGCATTGCAGGCACCCATACATCGGAAGAAATTGCCACTGGCAGATGATGGTGAAATATCGACTTTTATGTTTGACGCGATCGAAGTGAAAACGTTGTCCAATGAATCGGCATTCAAATCAGATCAGAAGCACTGCAACGTCTCCTCTGACCAGTCAGATCCCGCACCACACACCAGCTCTCCTTTTGTAAATTGTCAGCATTAGTTGGTCGATCATTAAAATATTTCTTTTTTGCATTGTACAAGCCTCCGCACTTATTAAAATATGTTATAAAGAATGTACAATTCAGAAATTCTTTTCTTAGTGTATGTAAGCAACGCATATTACGAGAGACCTTCAGACCTTTGGTGAACCAAGGTTTGCAGGATTTTTTCTTACTGATCTGTAGGGAAACGCTCTTTCAAAAGCCTGACTTGTATTGTATAAAGATTGCTCAATGGATTGTTGTGAGAAAGAGCAAGACTCCCTTAAGTATTTTCCTAAGACATATTTTATTTTATCTAATGTATTTTCACAAATTTTAGCAAAAACTGCAAATCTTGATCTTGAAAAAAGTCTCCTTTTTGACTGTGGTGCGAGATTACCCTTTTTTACAGAAACATTACAACTAGATATTATTGCCTCGTGATCCAATAAACCCGGGATTTACAATTTGACTTTGAATAAAGGCCTCTGGAATCTTACTACATACATAGTCAATACAGGACGTTGACGCTGCTGTTATGCGTGTCGATCCCTCCACATGCATATGAAGGTTGAAAGTTAGCAATAAGTTCTCAAGGTATTCTGTGTTAATTGTGGGTTAGTTTGGGTTAGTGCAATAAGTTTAATTTAAAGCAGATATCGTGTACTATAAGTTCACTCCTCTTTTACTTCTGGATTGGTCTAAAAAAGTGGTCATTTCCGCAAAAAGTGACTGTTCC
The DNA here is from genome assembly GCA_016904865.1 of Pissodes strobi. Classification (NCBI taxonomy): domain Eukaryota; kingdom Metazoa; phylum Arthropoda; class Insecta; order Coleoptera; family Curculionidae; genus Pissodes; species Pissodes strobi. The sequence goes on from MU185153.1 coordinate 70,684, forward strand.
TCACATGAATCCACTACTGGCACCTCAGGTGAATTGTGCACACTTTTGGTCGAACCTTCTAAATCGGAAGTTTTATTGTTGCTGATTGCAGATTGGTGCTACATCTTTTTGGCTGAACCAAGCTACTAAATACTCTGCTAAATGACAAATGTTCTTTGTGGATCGGTTCTCGAGCAGTTAGAGGCAGGAACGTTACACTTGATATTTCCCTGAAGTAATTCCCAAGTAAAAAAATTTGTGCAGCGTCCATTATATTTAAAACTGGCCGATTAGGAGTAAGGTATGGACCGATTAAGTTTGTATGCTGAAATTTAATGAGCTTATTTTTTAGGCCAGTCTCGCACAGGTCGGCGAATAGGAACACAAAATCTCCTGGTAAAACGCTTTCAGTAGGGCAAACTTAAGTCCAGCAGTGTTGCTATCGATGTGATTTGCATTATTTGGCTATTAATATCAAACTTTCCTCCTGTAAGTGATTTCATCAGAGAAAGGTATCCTGTAGCAGCAAAGCCGACAATAAGTATTTGGTCCCTTTTTTGTGGAAGCGAGTTTCTTCCAGATAATGCAGAGTTTGAGGTAGTAGATAGTGGAACAGGTACAAGCCTTGGTGTGCTTCTCCTATTTGCTATTTGTTGTTTTAACTTATGGAGCTCCTCAAGATGCCCTTTGTTCACGATTTCTAAAACATCAATGCTTATTATCGTGTTTTTATTTAGCTCTATTTGCTCTCTGATCATTTCGTTTAATTCATTTTCCCCGTCTCTGTAGTTGTCCACGTTTAGTTTTAAATCAGTCATCAATTCCATTCGCAGAGCTTCCATCTAATTTTTTTGCTGTTCTAATTGAGATATAAACTTTTTTTCTGCTTCTAGGAGAACATCATCAAACACTGCACTATTCCACTGCAGACGTTGGATATGTCTATCCTTTGCACATAACTCGCCTTCCAATGCAGCTACGTGTTGTTTCATGGTCTTGATACAATCCTCACTTTTTCTCCTCCAGTTGGTAATGTAGAGGCAGAGCAAAACATTTTATATCCACCCGACTTGACCACTTCATTAGAGCGCTCCAAACAACTGGGGTGAAATATACTGGAACATACGATGCAGAAGATGTTTGAGAACTTCTTGTTTCTGTAGCATTTAAATGCCCATTGCATTTTCGTCACTTAATTTATAGGTAACACTGTAAATGTACAAGATCTAGTACAATACTAATTATTGGTATAAACAGCAAATTTAATGAAGGCGCTATCTTTCCATTAGCAGAAAATGTAATCTAAAATTAATTGAATGTGCCAAAACTTTTTCTGATTTCTGACATAGTAAAAAGTCAGATTCACCACCGTTAAAATTTTACTAGGGTCGGACATAACATCAGCTATATTATTTATCGCTAAACCATACTCGTCAGTATTCCTCCGTTATTACAGCCCAAGCCCGATTTACTTCTTCAGCTTCTCTCTTACTAATTTCTGGATGGCGTTTCATGAATTTGGTGGACCATTTTTGTCCTGGCTTATCGTCGTTAAATAGATGCGTTTTTCCAAGATCTTTTGCAATTTTCTCAAGGAGTATCTAGGAAGTCAGATAGTTTTTAGGGAAGCCGCATTTTGCTATACCTATTTATAATTAATTATTTGAGTTTCCACTTCTATGCTTAGTATTGGCGCAGGTCCAGTTATACGTCTGTTAGGTCTAGATCTTCCCATTCTTCCCTTCATCCTGTCTATAATACTTGTCTTTGGAACGTGGAAGTCCTTGTTGGCTTTGTTAATACTTATGGTATTTTTCTCTTATTTAGAAAAGTGCTCTTTGTAGTTGATTTTCAGTGTATCGGTAAAACCAAAGATTTGAATAAATCCTTGGGTAAAACTGTATTTTGTGCTTTTTATGCTTAAGTTGCTGATTAGACTTTTTAGGTCGAATTTCTAAACCGAAGAAATATTTTAAAGCGAAAAGGACACTGTTCGAAAAAAAAAACATGTTTCGATAATTCCTTTTCTCGGCCGCAAAATAAATAAACAAGAAAACGTGTGTAATGAACGCCGATTTACCCTAATCCTTTACTTACTGTATTTTTCGGCCGTTTCGTCAATCTTTGTTCATTAGCTGTAAACGGGTTCGCAGTACCAGTGTGTTGACACCCTAATTTCGACGTAAAATAATTTCCTTTACATTTGGGCAACCACCCATATTCCGCTACCTAGTTGAAAACCACTTTATGCCTCTTACCAGTACTTACTTTCTATTCTCAGGTATATTAAATATAATTAAGTAAATATAAGCCACATCAATGATGTTTTAAAATTGATAAAATAAGTGAAAGGGAGCTTTTTTATAGTGGCTAAATTTATTCGCTTAAATTTTTAATATGACCTCGTATCTACAGCGTCAGACAATCAGAACTGGCACAATAAATGAAAATGACACTGGTATTATTAATTAGACACTGTGAATTTTTTCAGTGTAGCAACTTTCCTAAAAGATTGTATTTTCCTAGCCAGTCAAAAATATGGAATAATAAAATAATTTCGTCCAGCGATATTCTTGTCTGCAGTGAATTAATTAAATAAAATGCGAAGCATTATAACATTAATTATTTAATGGGCTACTCTTGAAATTATCGAATACTACATTAAACGTTTCCCAATATACAGGCACTCTGCCTCATCATTTAAATTTTGCCGAAACAATCCTGAAATTCTTGCCAACAGGCAACGCTACATGTTTTCGGAATATACAGTAATTTTTTTATGTTTTAAGAATTACATTTATAGTCTAACTCGAGTACTGAAATGTTTTACTGAAACTCATGAATTTCTTGCACAAAGTCAACAATAAAGATTTTCAAATATACTAACAATTTTTATGCTTTAAGATTAGATTTACTGTCTAACTCGAATACTGAAATGTGATACTGAATTATTCATGAATTTCTTGCAAACAGTCACCGATAAATGTTTTCAAATATACTAACAATTTTTGATAACTAAACTTACAGTCTATCTCTAACGTGAACTCGGAACCTGTCGCCGTTGCTCCCTTTTCTTGGATTTGAACATCTTAACTCTCGATGAATGACGATGGTTCACCCCGTTACTTTTCTTTACTTTTCGAATCGTTGACATGAATTCAATTATTTATTTCGTTATTTCCACGAGCCCTTAAACTGAAAGGCACTACTCTCGGTTTGGTCACAACTAAGACCATATTATCGACGACAAAATTACTAATTTAACTTTTTAAACTTTTTAAATTAAATTCAGCATAGCGGCTCGCTACATCTGATATTTCTTATAACATTTTGAATTTGGCCATAGTGACCCACTGCAACTGGACTGGAGAATAAGACTTATTTTTCTTCGATATAATCATGCTTTTATAGCAGAAATTTTTTACGCGTTTTGTCCCCCAGAAAAATCCATAATCTCCGGCCACCTAAGAACCGCGTGATATTTCGCAACTTTCGAGGCGTGTCTTTCTCCCAGAAATATCCGGAATTTTTGCCTGCAGCAATTAGAACATTGGTGATGACGCAAGACGCTTCTTTTCCGCCGAAAACAGCTACTCGCGTTTTAACTGGGTTTTTTCCACTCTGGACCAAAATGAGGTCATTCAATTGCTTTTCAAGGTAACACTGCAAGGTTCACTCAGGTCCTCGACTTGGATGACGAAAATTCTGGCAACGCCTATTGACCAATGGAGTTCTTTTTATCAAGATTTTCGGGGGAAACTGCATGAATGCCGAATTAAGTGGTGGAATAGTCCGCGCGCAAAACCGTGTCTAGTGAACTTGAATTTCCTATCGGTTTTTGGATTTATAGTCCAAGCGCAAATGACTTCCAATATTTATCTTTTTCATTTGAACGATTAAAATTTAACTAAAAGTTTTACATTTCTTCAGTTAAATCGGGTACCCGGGCCTGGACATCACACCACTCCGTTCCCCTGGAAAAGAAGGAACTTTAGTTCCTTTCTTTTTTTTCATGGCCCCTCGGTTTAGTAGAAAGGCCTACCCTATTCGAATACGTTTCCTTCATGTCATATTATAGTCCCAGTGACCTATGTTTTACCTAAACACTTGGCACTGTTAAATCCCAGATGGTCTTTCTGTCGAGCAATTAAAGACGGCAGCAGGTTTTACATGGTCGGTATTTTCCCTATCAAAACAAACAGGTTAGGTTCGTTGATAAATACCCAGATAAATCTCGTGGTATCATAACACTTCTATACAACTTTCGTATTCCGACATTTCGTTTCCTCCGTAACTTACACATTTTACTTATATTTTTAGTTACTTTCCTCAAATACATATTCGACTTATTTGCTCTAACACTATTCGAACGTTACTTATCTATGCGAACTAACTTAAGGTTTAATTAAATGTTCTAAAACAAAATGCAGTCATACTTCTTTGATCTATAACCGATTATCTAATCATTAACTTTAAATTGTTTTCAATGAAGAAGGCCCAAGTAGACAAAATAAAACTGCACATCGTTATGATTCACATACCCAACAGGTAGAACCAATTTTCTTGACGCTACGGGGGACGTTTGAATAGTACGCGTCTGGTTTTTAGATAAAAGAAGGTAGTTCTTATCAATTTTAATCCTAGTTTTGCTTTCGGAGGTTTAACCTTACACATTCCGATATGCATTTTATGGAGGCAGTATTGATTTAAATGGTTAAGCAATGCAATTGTTATATTTATTTTAACTCAACTGATAAATAATAATTAACAAATGTTTTCCCCGACTAGTTAAACCTGCGAATTTTAGTACTTACTTATTTTATAGTCTTAATCTTTAAAAATTATAACCTAGCTTTATTTACGCAAAATTATATAGTAACGTAACATATTAGTCTTTAATACACATTTCTCACCACAGTCTTTTCAGCTGACTTCCTCAAGTTTGTCTATGTGAGGGCGGTTCGGGAATGCTTCCGGGGAACTGGCCTCACCTGAGGCGAGTTTTTCCTCTCAACGTAGGTTAACGACAGCACCGCATATAGCCGTTGGAGTTAACGCACAAAGGTTCTGAAGCACTCAAAGTTTAAACTATCTCTCTAAAGTCACTTATGTACCGTTACCAATTCAATGTTTACAGTCAATGTCATTTTAACTTTTGAGATTTGTTACCACACAACCGTTCCTGAATCACTATAAAGTTTCTACTATGGCTCTAAAGTCACTATCTAACATCCATCAAAATAAATGTTCATAGTCAATGTCTCTCTTAACCTAAATTACCATTATTATCATAATCAATGTTTTCCCAACTTTTAACATCCGCCAAAATCAATGTTCCTAATCAATGTCTTTCCTAACTTAAATCACTATTATTGACTATTACTTTAATTATTAACGGTTTTTATTAAGCTCTTTCTTTTCCGACCACTTTCAGAACTTAAAAAAAAATTCTCTACAATTTTTTGACACGTGAGTCACTGGAATGTCTGAAAAGAGGAATGGTTTCAACTAAGCTTAGCGTATGTTAATATAACAGCTTCTATTCTACCTTAGGGGTGCCCTCTAGTTGTGTTTATTTTACATAATTATCGCTTCTTTGCTTGGTATCCAAAATACATTCTTTTCTTCTTGCCGATGCCGTAATTATTGTTTTCAGCATTCGCTCTGGCAATATTTCATCTTACTAATTCCATTACCCTCGTATTTGTACAAAGTATTTACATTTCATCTTCCCAGACATAGTGTCTCGATTTACACTGTTACGTCATAGGCATATTCAGCTCATTCCTTTTAATTCCATATTCGTGTTTGTTTACTTATTTGTTTCAGCTGGGTTACAGTAGTTGTACTTATCCAAATTGTCCGTCGTTCCGTTCTAGCGTTGATTGAAGAGCGAAAAGATTCGCAAATACCATGTATTATATCGTGGCGGCCGCCGCTTGATTCAGCATGTGCAGTGTTGCCAACCATAAATCAGAAAAATCCGTAACAGAGTCCTCAAAATTTCCGTGTTTTTCCGTGTCCCTGAAATGTAGCTTAAAAAAGGTTACTGTAAACGTAAAATCAATTGAATATCGAAGAGTTAAGCTCTTGGAAGAAAGATGGCACTGAGTTGAAATGTTCAACTAGAAAATAAATAGAATATGACGTCATACATTCGGATTTTTCATGATGGTAATTAAGATAAAATAATTCAATAGTTGCTTACCAGCTTACGACGCTTAAAATGAGAAGCAGAGAAAGTCTTCTTATTTAATCCATTTATTCGAAACAGCATAAAATAATTCTTCTTTTTACAAACAATCAACTTAAGATAACTCAAAGACAATGCCGAATCCGTCTTTACCATTTTTTAACATTGATTTGACTGGTTGAAATAGAGCACAACATATTTTTTTACCACCTATGAAGCTAGCAGACTTCCATTAATGGTACTAGTGATTAAACAATTTCTTTGTTTTGATTAAATAATAATAATAATAATAACGTTTATTAGTCACTCAAAAAAAAATGATAATGGTACACAAAGTTAAGCTATGTTAATTTTTTAATACAGATAAAAATAATATTCTTAACCTTCACAATGACATTTTAATTATAAAGAAAAATAATTGGTACCTACTAAAATATTAGTAGAACATATCGACATGAAGTGACCAATAGGCCATTATATTCAGACTTTCAGAGGAGTCTTTAAAATAGATCCCCTAAATTCTGTTGAGGCCTTCAAATAAATTAATTGCAAATTTAAAGAAACACATCCAAAACAGGAAAGGAAGAGGAAAAGGAAAGGATTAGGTGCGTTTGAACTTTGATGACATTCCTTACATACTACAGTGTTTTAGCAGCATATTTTGTTAAATGGCATTAAAAAAAAAAAACAGAAATTTTATGGGTTAAAAAAAAAGATGTTTAAATTTTGCTTTAAATGCGTTTTCGGACATCGTAAAGTCTAATATTTGAAATTTGTTGATCTGATACACAATCAAGTATGAGAATGACTTTTTAAAAATTTCCTTATTGTGAGATGGAACGGTTAATAAATGTTTTCTTCTTATATTTAAATTATGTACATCAGTCCGAAAGGTAACCTTTTTAAGTAAGTATGGTGGAGTTTCCCATTTAAGCAATTTATAAAAGAAACAAAGAGAATGCAACAATCTTCGATTTTCCATATTTAACCATTTTGCATCTTTTAGCTTGTGAGATATATGATCTCTTCTTCTTATGCCAAATATAAGCCTAAGGCAAGAATTTTGGAGTTTCTGTATTCTGCAAGAGTCACAATAATGAAGACAGGGTCCATAGATGGTGTCGCAGTAGTTTAATGGTGATAATACAAGTGAATCGGAGAGCATTCTTTTGACACTGGTACTCAAATAGTGTCTCTGGGAATAAATTGATCTTAAAGCAGAATATCCGTTTCTTAACTTAAGGGTAACGTGTTCCCTAAATGTAATTTTGTTATCCATTACAAGACCGAGATTCTTGGCAGAGTTTTTAAATGCAATTTCATCGTTATTTATTTGGATATTTAAATTATTTAAAAGAAAAGCTCTGTGGGTATCACTACAGAAAAGAATAGATGTTGATTTAGCAGAGTTAATTTTTAAGTGTAGCTTTTGAATTTCAGAAAATAAACTGTTCAGGTCAGAGTTTATTCTATGATTGGCTTGAGCAACATCAGTGCATTTAAAAGAAAAATACACTTGAGTATCATCAGCGTAGTTATGATGTTTAGAATATTTAATTACTTTTGTGATCTGTGACGTATAAAGTGTATATAGCAATGGGCCAAGAATACTACCCTGTGGAACCCCAATGATCACTTCTAGGGCTCTTGAACTTTTGTCATGCAGCGTTACTCTTTGTTTGCGGTCAGACAGATAAGAAGCTATTAAAGCTACTGCCGACTCGCCAAAGCCTATATAATGTAGCAAAGCCAAAAGAATTTCGTGATTTACCAACTCAAAAGCCCTAGAAAAATCCAAAAGAACCAACACCGTGGCTAAGTTTTTATCCAGAGCACTCAAAATGTCGTCAGTTACATGAGTTAATGCGGTGGTGCAGCTATAACCTTTACGAAAACCAGACTGATATTCTGGTATCAAATTATTAAAATTTAAACATTCCAACATTTGCTGTTCCATAATTTTCTCCATTACTTTTGAAAGAACAGGAAGAATACTTATAGAACGAAGATTATTAAATTCTGTGGGGTTTTTTATTTTGGGTAAGGGAATAACATTAGCTTGCTTCCATATTTTAGGGAAATAATTTTTTTCCAGACAGACATTTATGATGTGAGTAAGTGGATTAATTATCGCAGGGCAACAGAGCAAAACAATGCTTATATTCAAATTATCAACACCAAATGCTTTACTTTTTATAGTTTGTAAAATTTTGATGATCACATCTTGAGTAATTAAATTAAATTTAAATTCATTGGGAGAAATTTGGTGTTGTTTAAAAAAATTAACAAATTCATTATCAGGTTTATTATTTTTATTATTTATTTCGGTAAAAAAGCTATTAAGTTTCTCGACGTCTTGCAAATGCAAAGGCAGTTGAACATTGGATTTTCTGGAAATATCAATATTTTTTAATTCACGCCAAAGTTTTTTTTTTATCACAAGTTCCAAATTTATAATTTAAATACGCTCTCTTTTCAGCTCTTATTGCACTGGTTGTGACGTTTCTAAATTGTTTGTATGTATTCCAATCATCCCGGGTTTTACTTTGTCTAAATTTATTTAGAGCTTTATTACGAAATTTCTGCATTAGTCTTACATTTGGAGTTATCCATGGACAGTAAGGTTTGGTTTTATGATTCACTTTAATTAAAGGGGCATGTAGATCTATAACATTAAGCACTGATTGATTAAAGAAATCTACTTTTTGGTCTATATCTATCATATTGTACATAGTGTGCCACGGTATTAGCTCCAAGTCAGATATAATTTTAGCATGATCCACACCATGCAAATTACGATAAATAAAGTTGATGTCGGGGTGTTCAGGGGTTTCAAATTTAATTTTACAGTAAACAAGCAAATGATCTGATATACCAACATCTCTTACCCCACAATCCTCAATTGAGTCCACATTCGAAAAAATAAGATCAATTAAAGACATACTAAAATTTGACACTCTTGTAGGTTCTGTTATAACTTGCTTTAATCCATAGACCTCAGTAAATTCGAGCAAAGGAGAAGTTGTACTTAAACCTAAAACATTAATGTTAAAGTCGCCAAGTAAAAAGATATGATCATAAGTCGCGTAAAAATCGACTAAAACAGTGTCCAAGTGAGAATAAAATAAGTTTAAATCACCCTTAGGTGGGCGATATATGTTACCAATCTATATGTTAAAATTATGGGCGCCGGCAAAACAAATTTCAGGAGGGGGGGTCAACAAAAAAATAACGTGTAGATAGTTTTTTCTAAATTTTAATGAGTTTGAAATGTTTTTTATACTATGCATTATTTTAATACTTTAGGCAACTGCCCCCTCCTACCGGCGCTCATGGGGAAATGACTTTCGCATTGAGCGTTTGACTCAAAGCCCAAAATTGTCAGTGGTCGTCAATATTTTGAAATTCCGATTTGTCAACGCATCTTTGAAACTAAAGAGACCAGTTGATTGGCACATCTATTTTTAGGATTGAATAATATCTATACGATTAAAATTAAGTGAATTATATTAAAATGGACATATGACACAAATATAATAACGCCAAATCTTCTGTAAAAAATCCGTGTTTTCATTGCACGGAACCCAATAAAATCCGTGTCCGTGTTCTAGTTTCAAAAATCCGTGAAAACACGGAAGTTTCCGTGTCGTTGGCAACACTGAGCATGTGTTTTACAGCTGGGACGTGGCGACGCTGTGCGGCGAAATCGTGCAATGCTCATATTAATCACCCCCTCTCATCTCCTTAGGATGCGGATCGACAACCAAACAAATATCGCACACGAATGGGAGTTTTAGCATTGTTATCTACTTTATTCCATATATAATCGTTTAACTTAGTTTAACATATTTTTAAATGTACTGTAAGTTAAATTTAGAAATTTTAGGATGAGTTGTTGTTTATTTAATATCATATCATGTATAATGAGTGAGAATGGGAATATATAAAAGTGTATTAATAGATTGTCGCTAATTATTAGGTTTTATTAAAAACAATTAGATACATCAACAGAAAAAAATATAGTTTTTTCATGAAAGGGTCTTAAGGCTGCAACAAAATAAGAGGGCAATACATTTTAATTTACACAATTTTAATTTTTAACGACTAGGTCGAGTAATCTTAATCTGCAACTAGGTAGGATTGTACGATTTTAACAAACTAATATTTTAACAGAAAAAAGCAAGCGGTTAATTTTTTAAAATCCATCCGTAATGAATTGCTATTTGTTAGACAGAATACGAATTTTTCCATGTGGTTTTTCAAATTATATTTTCTTTGAATTCTGGAATTTCTCATTTTCCAATTTTAATTGTTTATATATAATGGTTTTTATGAATAACTTTATGAATTTTTCAATGTGTTGCGGGCGTAAATTAAAAGCTTGTATATTTATTTCATTTAATAAAATCTTGAACATTGACTTAAAAATATTATTATTTAACTTCAAATTGTCAAAAAGCACATTAAACATTTTCTTCAAATCCACATTTTCTTTTGTCAATATCTTGGGGAAAACAAATAAGAGCTTACCAAGAGTAAAAAATTTTTTCTCATTTCAGAAAGATGGGATTTAAATAAAATCAATAATTATTTAATTTTCTCGATATTTTTAGGTGATAAAATAATCGCAATGTATATTAGTTTTTTTGTAAATAGTGTTTTCACTTGAAAATGCATGGTTGGAATATTTAATTTCAGTCTATAATATCAATAAAACATAAATACAATTTTAAAAAATACTGATATTTGGAAAAAAAATTACTCGTAATTTGTGTTTCTCTTTGTTATTGGCCTGGAGAAATGTAATCTAAAATTAATTGAATGTGCCAAAACTTTTTCTTATACAGTGCCCTCCAAAAAATTCGTATAATATGGAAAACCTTTTTATTTTTGGTTTCTCAGAAAAAATTATTCGTCTTAGAAAAAATTCTGAAATATTTTTTTTATATGGATAAAAATCAACTAATGTGAACGTGGCAGAAAAAGTTGGCAGTATATTTTCCGATGATTGCCGAATGGACAGTGGCGTCGGTATACGAAATCTAACTGAAATGGGCAATGCTTTTATTTGTTTATAAAAAAACTACTCCTAGTGTAGAAATTAAATTTATACAGTGTTCTCTATACTTGTTATTGTCTTTTAGGGTTAAAAGGATAGAAATTGATATTTTGGCTGGAATGGACAATGTTTTTATTTGTTTATAAAAATCACTCATAGTGTAGAAATTAAATTTATACAGAGTATTCTCTACACTTCTTACTGTCTTTTAGTACTACCACCATATCCTTGCAAGGCGTCCAAGGGGTGATATTAGGGTTAAAAGGATAAAAATTTCTATTTTCGCTGGAATGGACTATGTTTTTATTTGTTTATAAAAACAACTACTCATAGTGTAGAAATTAAATTTATACAGAGTGTTCTCTATGTAAGAAGTATAGAGAACACTCTGTATAAATTTAATTTCTACACTCTGAGTTTAGTTGTTTTTATAAACAAATATAAAACATAGTCCATTCCAGCGAAAATAGAATTTTTGTTTTGTCTTTTAGTATTACCACCGTATCCTTGCAAAGCGTCCAAGGGGTGGTATTAGAGGTAAATTAATGAAAATTGCTATTTTGGCTGAAATGGACAATATTTTATTTTTTTTTACCAAAAAACTACTAATAGTGTAGAAATTAAATTTATACAGAGTGTTCCCTACACTTGATACTCTCTTTTAGTACTACCAGCATATCCTTTCAAGCCATACAACGGGTGGTATTTGAGTTAAAAGAATAAAAAAAAGTATTTTGGCTGGAATGGACAATGTTTTTATTTGTTTATAAAAAAACTCATAGTGTAGAAATTAAATTTATACAGTGCGTTTCCTACACTTGATACTGTCTTTTAGTACTGTCATCATATCCTTCCAAGGCGTCCAAGAGGTGGCATTAGGGTTAAAAGAATCAAAATTTCTCTGTTGGCTGAGAAGGACAATGTTTTGGTTGTATATAATAAAACTACTCATACTGTAGAAATTAAATTTATATAGAGTGTTCCCTACACTTGTTACTCTCTTTTAGTATTACCATCATGTCTTTGCAAGGCGCCCAAGGGGTGGTATTAGGGTTAAAAGAATAAAAATTGCTATTTTGGCTGGAATGGGCAATGTTTTTATTGGTTTATAAAAAAACTACTCATAGTGTAGAAATTAAATTTATACAGAGTGTTCTCTATACTTGTTACTATCTTTTAGTACCACCACCATATCCTTGCAAGGCGTCCTCTACTTTTATGCCTACTTTTTAAAACCTTGGACATATTGAAGTCGGCTTTAAAATTAGTTTTAAGCATGCCCGAATCCTACCTGGATAAAATAAAAAAAAGTCGTGTCAAAATGTTTAAAAATGTGGCCGTAGTTTTGTGCCGCCCAAATCTTTACAAATGCCATGTTTCCGACCGTTTTAATCCCCTTAATGAAGGGGTCAAAACGTCAAAACTAAACAGAAAATCAGCATTTTACCCACTTTATCTAATTACAGTGGCAAAACCGATAAAGATTGGGAAAAACTAATTTTAGTTTCCTGTCTTAACTTCTCAAGAGCCATC